>JAQFWZ010000015.1:4950000-4982500 GCA_027789725.1 Dendropsophus ebraccatus | reverse complement strand
CAATTCAAAGAAACAGCCTGGACGTCGCTCGCCTATAAGCTCTATCCTCAGACTTCTCTGGCCTTCACTAAAATAAAACCCGCTGAGATCTACTCCTATACTGCTATAATGGAGGAGGTAAGCCTGGTTTCCCTGGTGGTCTAGTGAGATGGAGGAGGTCATTCCTGTTCCCCTTGGAGTCTAAAGTAAAGGAGTCACTTTAGCATCCCTGGTGGTCTAGGGTAATAGGGAGATAAATCACATTCCCCCCTTCCTCCCAGGGATAGCCCCAGAAAGTGTCAGAGATTTGTAATTTACTTCTGACAAAGTGCTCTCTGCTGCCACCTCTGTCCATGTCAGGAACTGTCCAAAGCAGGAGAGGTTTTCTATGGGGATTTGCTGCTGCTCTGGACAGTTCCTGACATGGACAGAGGTGGCAGCAGAGAGCACTGTGTCAGACTGGAGAGAATACACCACTACTGTGGGACATACAGCAGATGATAAGTATGGGAGTGGAGATTTTTTTTATATAGAAATAAATTACAAATCTCCGGCACTTTTTGGCTCCAGTTGATTTGAAAGAAACATTTTTTGGTGAACAATCCCTTTAACCAGGATAATATTGGTAAGTATGATTATCTATTGGTGGGATGGTACAGGATTATGACGACCTGCGTCCGCACACCGCTCCTCGCCACCTACATGGTCTCCGGATCCTTCTCGCGCCCTGTGATGGGAGATCTCGCCCTCCAGCCTCAGTAAGGCGTTCTGCAGATCGTTCTTCTCGTTGGTTAACCTGCTGACATAGCCGGTCAGCTCGGCGTTCTGCGTCAGCAGCTTCTCGGTCAGGGTGTTGGCTGAAATGCCCGGAGGGATCACTAAATTCTGGTGAGAGATACAAGAACATCCATCTCAAAATCAAAAATCAAAATCACCAGTATGGGGGAGGGATCCCCAGTATAGGGAGGGGAGAGATCCCCAGTATAGTGGGAGGGGAGAGATCCCCAGTATAGTGGGAGGGATGACCATACCTGACCCTGGAGTGACAACACCGACAGGTGCTCCAGCTGTGACATCACCTCCTGAATGGCGTTTTGTGACCAAGCGAAGTCGTCATCATCAGCAGCATCGAACATCGCCCTTCAATAGAAGAATCCAAGATGTAAGAATAGAGAGCGAGAATCCCGATGAACGAGTGTTAGGACCTAATGTTGCCGTATAGGTAATATGAGCCTAGTAATATGGCGGAGGACAGCAATGCGGAACTAATGACCGGATGATATAAGTCTACAATAACGTCCAGAAGTTACAACCACCAATGCTTCTGAGATATTACATCCTCCTCAGCCATAACAGACGCCTGATGTCATACCCTGACGTATCTGTACGACCAATCATAGGGTGTCGTGTTATACCCTGACGTATCTGTACGACCAATCATAGGGTGTCGTGTTATACCCTGACGTATCTGTAAGACCGATCATAGGCTGTTGTGTTATACCCTGACGTATCTGTACGACCAATCATCGGCTGTCATGTCATACCCTGACGTACTGTACAACCAATCATCGGCTGTCATGTCATACCCTGACGTATCTGTGTGACCAATCATCGGCTGTCATGTCATACCCTGACGTATCTGTACGACCAATCATAGGCTGTCGTGTTATACCCTGACGTACTGTACAACCAATCATCGGCTGTCATCTCATACCCTGACGTATCTGTGTGACCAATCATCGGCTGTCATGTCATACCCTGACGTATCTGTGTGACCAATCATCGGCTGTCATGTCATACCCTGACGTATCTGTGTGACCAATCATCGGCTGTCATGTCATACCCTGACGTATCTGTGTGACCAATCATCGGCTGTCATGTCATACCCTGACGTATCTGTGTGACCAATCATAGGCTGTCATGTCATACCCTGACGTATCTGTACAACCAATCAGCTGTCATGTCATACCCTGACGTATCTGTATGACCAATCATCGGCTGTCATGTCATACCCTGACGTATCTGTATGACCAATCATCGGCTGTCATGTCATACCCTGACGTATCTGTGTGACCAATCATCGGCTGTCCTGTGATTAACCTCCAGAAACTTCTACAGTAATTGGGGGGGGGGGGAAGCTGACGTGCGGGAGACAGGAGATGCTGGCATCTCACATTATAGTCCGATATGACGGAAGTGAGAACTGAGGGGGCGATCTACTCCCGAGAGTCACAAAGGGTCAATATCCGAACAATGTGAAAAAAATGACAGTCACCAGTCAAGTGCAATCCCAGCCTGCCTATGGGTGGGTGCAGACAGGCTTACTTACATGGGTATATCCATGTCAGAGTGACGGTATAGTGACGGCATAACGCCAGGATGTTCCATCACTTTATGATCACTGGAGGTCTGCCAGCCCCATTCACTTCAATGGAGTTGTGCTGCAGTTCCCTACAGTGGGTGCAGGTTAAGGGTCTAGGATTTTCTTTCCACATATAACAAGCAGTCATATGACTTAGATTTAAGGGTGGTGCTGATTTCTTCTAGCTCCTCCCCCACAGAGCTGCATGACATCAGTAGGCAACAATAGCTTCTCACCTTCGTGTGGCTTTGGCCGCCAGCTGTATCAGTTTAGAGGAGACCTGAAGGAGCCGTCGTCTGATGGTGTCTATGCTGAATGCATCGGGATCCCCATTCACTGTACTGAGAGGATCAGGACACAAGACATTCGGGGCGCTTCCTACCAGTTGGCAGACTTCACTTCTTGCTGGGTCCACAGAGCTTATACCCAAAGCCTGGAGAAAGAAACAAAAGTGTACTCAAAGAGCTCCCCCTAGTGGTGGCTTCATCCCGTCAGGTGATTATCCAATAGGATTTCTGACCCCCCAAAAAAGGTATATAAAAAGGGGTATTCCACTCAAGCATAACATTTTAAACATAAAATTTTTATATATATATATATATATATATATATATATATATATATATATATATATATATATAAAAGTTTTTTTCCTATGTAAACTCTATAGCATGTTCTATGTAGACAAGATGGGTGACACAATGGCGCTGTGGCTGATTCCCTTCCACCACATGGATGCAGTACGTCTAGACCAGCTGCTGCCCTGTCCAGAGTAGGAATAACTTGTAACATGCAAAAAAAACCAAAACAATCTGAAAGACACCAAACTCCAGTCCCAGAACACTTACCGCTGTCTCGGAGCTCCCAGCCCCCTCCTCGCCCCCTTCTTTGGTTTGTTCTCTGTTCTGTATGGTCTGAATGGTCTCTTTCAGTCGTTTCTCCTCTGCCTGGAGCCTCCTGATCTCCTTCACCCGCTCCTGTATCTGCAGTCGGAGCTCCTCCACCACAGCGGTCAGATCCTCGGCCTGCTTCTTTGCCAGTCTCGCAGTCTCTTTCTCGGTCTCCAGCTCTTTCCTCAGTCTTTGTCGCTCCTCGTCCAGGTTCTGCCTCAGTCGGACACATTCCAGCTTGTAGCCTTCGGCCTCGCTCACTAACTCTACGATACGATGGTGTTTGCTCTCCAGCTGAGCCTGCAGATCTCTCAGCAGCTCCTGGGTTGGGTTGTGGCCCTCTGGTTGCCCAGTTGCCCCGGCGCTCTCTAGATGAGCCACTAGGCCTTGTCTATTGTCCAGGACATTGGCCAGCTCCCCTGAATGAGTCTTTTCAGCGTCCAGGAAAGCCTGGAGTTCGGACACTCTGCTTCTCTGGACAGACAGGGCGGCCTCGTGCAGACTCTCCTTGGAGGCCAGCTCCTCCTGCAGACTCTTCACCAGCAGCTGCTCCTCCTCCAGACGTTTGCTGATCTCCAGGGTCTTGGTTTTCTGCTCTTCTAATAGAATTTGGAGGTCCTAAAAAAGAAAAACAAGAACTTTTGGTCAGTTCAGTCCCTTTTCTACTGGGTCGGCCTTGGAGCCCCACGATCAAGAGAATCAGGACTCTACTTGACCCTCTGAATAGAGCAGGGGGTTCGCAGGCAAGGCCTCCATTACTTAAAGGGGACCTGTCACGTTGTCTGTAGGCGTCAGGAGGAACTGAGGGGATTGATAGATTGTTTTTTGGAGGGGAAATTCTTGGTTAAATTGTAATTATTCATGTAAAGCTCTGCTCATTCTGCGCTAAAGGGGTATTCCGGCGAAAATATTTCAAATCAATTCAATTCAGAAGGTTATAGATTTGTAATTTACTTCTATTTAAAATCTCCAGTCTTCCAGTACTTATCAGCTGCTGTATGTCCTGCAGGAAGTGGTGTATTCTCTCCAGTCTGACACAGTGCTCTCTGCTGCCACCTCTGTCCATGTCAGGAACTGTCCAGAGCAGCAGCAAATCCCAATAGAAAACCTCTCCTGCTCTGGACAGTTCCTGACATGGCAGAGGTGGCAGCAGAGAGCACTGTGTCCGACTGGAAAGAGTGGGTGGTCCTACTCGGTGACTGACAGCTCTCTCTACACTCCCACTTGTACTCAGATAGTGGGTAGGACTGCTCACATGGCTACTAGTAGAGAATATGAAGATTATAATAAATGAGTAAATGATTGAATGAGATCCTGAAACATCCTGGAACTTTTTCCAAAAAACTATATGAGTCTGTTAAGAATTTCCTGCTCTATAACATAACGGCTGCAGACTGGACTGCATTCTCAGCGTGGTGGGTTCCCTTTAAGGGGTGCGAGCGCCGACCCACTAACCCCATTGCCAGAGGTCGACTTCTCCCACGTTCAGAAATGTATCCCCTATACATCCTTAATGCTGGACACACACAACACCCAATCCACCATTTAATGTGTAAGGAGGCGCCCTGACTGATGTGTAAGGAAGCGCCCTGACCGATGTGTAAGGAGGCGCCCTGACCGATGTGTAAGGAAGCGCCCTGACCGATGTGTAAGGAGGCGCCCTGACCGATGTGTAAGGAAGCGCCCTGACCGATGTGTAAGGAGGCGCCCTGACCGATGTGTAAGGAGGCGCCCTGACCGATGTGTAAGGAGGCGCCCTGACCGATGTGTAAGGAGGCGCCCTGACCGATGTGTAAGGAGGCGCCCTGACCGATGTGTAAGGAGGCGCCCTGACCGATGTGTAAGGAGGCGCCCTGACCGATGTGTAAGGAGGCGCCCTGACCGATGTGTAAGGAGGCGCCCTGACCGATGTGTAAGGAGGCGCCCTGACCGATGTGTAAGGAGGCGCCCTGACCGATGTGTAAGGAGGCGCCCTGACCGATGTGTAAGGAGGCGCCCTGACCGATGTGTAAGGAGGCGCCCTGACCGATGTGTAAGGAGGCGCCCTGACCGATGTGTAAGGAGGCGCCCTGACCGATGTGTAAGGAGGCGCCCTGACCGATGTGTAAGGAGGCGCCCTGACCGATGTGTAAGGAGGCGCCCTGACCGATGTGTAAGGAGGCGCCCTGACCGATGTGTAAGGAGGCGCCCTGACCGATGTGTAAGGAGGCGCCCTGACCGATGTGTAAGGAGGCGCCCTGACCGATGTGTAAGGAGGCGCCCTGACCGATGTGTAAGGAGGCGCCCTGACCGATGTGTAAGGAGGCGCCCTGACCGATGTGTAAGGAGGCGCCCTGACCGATGTGTAAGGAGGCGCTCTGACTCTTTCCCTATAGATGTTGTCTTGTACGGCCGGCTATCCATCCTTAATATCACCTCCCCCCCTACAGATGTTGTCTTGTACGGCCGGCTATCCATCCTTAATATCACCTCCCCCCCTACAGATGTTGTCTTGTACGGCCGGCTATCCATCCTTGATGTCACCTCTTCTCCCCCTACAGATGTTGTTGTCTTGTACGGCCAGCTATCCATCCTTGATGTGACCACTCACCTCCAGCTCTTCCTTGTCTTGCTGATCGATGCGTTCCGTCTTGGTCTTCTCTCTCTCCAGAGCCCACTGTAGCTCTCTGGTCTTCTTCTGTTCATTTGCCAAGGTGTCGTTCACACTGTCCAGTTCGTCTCTCCTCTTCTTGAGTTCCATCCTAATAAATACACAGAATATTTATCATAGAGAATAATAGGAGCCCCACATCTCTATTCACTACAGTCCTGCAATGTGACCTGATCTCATGGGAGCGGCTTCCTACTGGTAATATGGATTCCTGTCTCTACAATACAGTGTGACCAACATGTGGAAAACTACACCCTCCATCATGCTATGGCAGCTCCCGGCTGTTGATGAATGATGGGGGTTGTAGTATTATAACTAACAGCGCCCAGGTCACCTGAGGGACTCCAGCTCCTTAAAGTGCTTGTGCTGCAGCTTGAGGGTTGATTCAAGTTCCATCTTGGTTAGTGCAAGTTCGCTCTTGACTTCTGCTGACAGGAGCCTCTCGGAGCCCAGCTGTTCCTGCAGCTCGCCGGCGTTCACTTTCATGCTGTTCAGCTGCAGGTGCATTTCTTGTGGCAGTGCGGACGGGTCTGGCGGCAGGTAGAGAGCGGCCCCTGTACCAAAGAATAGAGCACAGAATAAGGTGGGGAGAGTATGAGAACGAACATGGATGGTTAGAAAGACGAGGAAGCAACGGGAAATACACAATCCCTCCTCCTCTCACTTTTTTAGCTCACACTTGATTGTCAAGGTTTTAGAACTTCTGGACACTGGTTACTGTTTCTGGGTGACAACCAATGTGGCCACCATGGCTGTCATGCAGGTTGTCAGGCAAACTGCTGGATTTTTCAAAATCTGCCTCCATTATGTACTTGTCAATCTTAAACAAGTACACAGCGCTGGTTCCAGCGTGTATTCTGTCTCACCCATTGCTGAAATACTTCCTACTGCTGTATAATGTCCTCATTCTCCTGTGTATGTAAAAAGTCACATTGCCTGTGTGTGCAGGTGTCTCACCCTCTCTCTGCAACTGCTCCCTCATCCTCCCCCTCCCCTCTCCATAGACATCTATGGGCAACAACTGTAACCTGATCCCTCAGTAAAGCTGGTAATTTTTTACCTCCTGTCTATGAATTTTATCACTGAACTGAGAGCAGAGCAGAACTGAGAACTGGTCAGAGCAGAGGAGGACAGGAGATCAAGAGTCATTTTCTAAACATTTTTTTTTTTTTATCACCACTTGTACTATTGCTTTGTATAAAGTTAGAGGTGCACTTTAAAGAGTCACTGCTGTTCAAAATAACTTTTCACATGTCATCCATCCGCAGTGGGTATCACCGCTGACAGCCGCTGTGATCAGGAGATATAGCCGGCGAAAGAGCGCGGCAGCAGTGTGATCCACTCCCCGGCTGGCTGCTAATTCCGACAATGTATCCTCATAGACTTGCAATGTCAGAGCTGGGAGTGGATCACAGTGGGTCTGAACAAGGAGATCCACTCTGATCATTAACTTTTGACAAGTCTGAAAATCTGTCAAAAGTTATTTTCAATGACAGTGCCTCTGAGATCTGCCGTATTACCTTCAGTGTGATGCAATGTTTCGATATTACGATCGATCTGCAGACTGGTCAGCTGGGCCCGGAGATCCTGGATCTCGAGCAGTAAACTCCGTCGCTCTGCGTTCTGTATACAGTCCATGGAGTTAATCTGCTCAATGCCCTGGAAGAGAAGGAGAAACAATCATGATATAACTAGCAGAAGTCCCTGCCCCCCCCCCCCCCCCCGAGTTCCCCTTTAAGGCTGTATATATTCTAGAGCCTGGGGATATAAATGGAAATGCAATAAGTAGAGATCATTCAACCCATATAAAGGGGTTAACTTCTGATCAGTACTGACTGTGGATACAGCGCAGGGAGGTCTGGACGGGGCTGGGAGGTCTGGACGGGGGCTGGGAGGTCTGGACGGGGGCTGGGGGAATCACCTGTTCCTGTAGTTTGTGCTGCATCTGATTGACCAGCGCTGTGGGGTCACAATTGCTCAGAGTCGCCAGCTGAGTATGAAAGGCAGAGAGAAGAGCGTCCTGCTCTCTACAGAAAACCTCCTGTATAGCTCGCAGCAGCTCTCCTCTCCAGTCCGGAATCCGCTCATGAAAGTCTGACCGTGTATGAACCTAAAACACAAGGGAAACAGATATTTAAGAGACTTCTTAAAGGGATTGAGCAGACTTAGAAAAAACAAGGCCACTTTTTTTTTTCCAGAAACAGCGCCTCTCCTGTCCTCAGGTTGGGTGTTGAAACATTAAAACAATATTGTGTGGCAAATTAACAAAGACTTAAAGGGGTTGTCCAGGCTTAGAAAAGCATGACCACTTATACCAGAAACAGCGCCTCTCTTGTCCTCAGGGTGGGATTATGTGGGAACTGAACTGCAGTATTATGTGGGAACTATATGGCGGTATTTGGTGGAATTCCTGTCACACATTTTGTAGGACTAGTTGCAAACTGCAGAGATATATATGGCGGTATCATTCAGGCCTTCCTATGTGATGATTTTTGCGTATTGTTCATCGTTTGTGCATGATATGGTGGCATTAGGTGAGCTCTGTATGTGGGCTCTGTATGGCGGTATTATTTGGAGATATATGTATTCACAGTGTGAATTACGTCAGACCAACCTCAGGCTCCTTGTAAATCTGCATTTTTCCAATCAAGTCTTTTAAGGAAGCGATGGTGTCCAGTAAGGTTTTCCTTTCCTCTCGCCAGGACGGCGTTTTCAGAGTGAAGGTTTGGTCCTTCTCGGGGCTGGTGGCTTCAGTCAGCGACAAGACCTGCATTCCCTCCTGATGGACAGCTCGTAACAAGTCCTATAGAAATAACACAGGTTGCCAGTACGGGTATTAAAGGGTGATTCCAAGAATATCCACAGGATTGGGGATAATCGGTGGGGGAACGTCTACTAGCCCCAACTCATCTGGTTATGTGGATAGGGGATAGGTGTAGTCTTGGGATACCCCTTTAAATAAGGGAATGGGGGTCAACAAAGGAATTATGGGTTAGGTCAAGGATGGGGAATGTTTGGCCTTCTTCCTATCATGGCATGATGGGAATTGCAGTTTTGCAACAGCTGGAGGGCCGAAGATTCCCCATCCCTGGATTCGGTCATGGTTCCCTCATCATCACTGCTTGTACCTTAATCTTGCTGGGAAGTAACTCTGCCGGGATGTCATCTTCTACTCTCAGTCCTTCTGGGAGTTGGTCGAGACTCTGAGCGTCACAGGTTCCTTGGCTCCAATCACATTCTGTTACCCCCAAACAGGAAAAAAAGGTGAGAAATCTGACCTTTTACATGGGACTGCAAAGTTTACACACTATAAGTCTATTAGTTAAGATAATGCAACATATAGCAAGTAGTCTTATGTAAGACTTTCATATAATATGCAGAATGACAAACACAGCATTGCTACATCTACAGGCAAATAATGACTGGTACAATACTCAGGCTCTTGGACAAAGCGGATGAAAGAGACTGATTGTAAAAATGCAGTGTGAACCCAGCCTAAACACATACTTATATAGATGTATGTTATGGATTGATGATCTCACCACTAGAGGCAGCGTCCGTGAGGTGATAGGATGTAGACAGAGCCGAATCAGGAACAACGCCTCCCTGGAGTAACATAGAAATACAATTGGATCATATTAACAAAGAATACAGAAAATAATACATGAAAACATCATTTTTTGCCACAATTTTCAGAAATTTTGGTAAAACCGCTGCAGAAATCAAAGTCAAAACGTGATGTTAAAACTAGACCAACAAAACTACAATGTATGAACATTGCCTAAAGCGGGAGGCTTCCTGTCTTATCCCAGTCCTCTAATACATCTACTGTGAATCAGTGCTGCAGACAGTCTACAGGTCTGTTCACACCATCATAATAGATTTTCTGCTGCAGAACAAAGATGGGGAACCTTCCGGTCTCCTGCAGTTGCAAAACTACGATTCCCATCATGCCTGGACAGCCAAAGCGTTAGCTGTCCAGGCATGATGGGAACTGTACACCAGCTGCCCCATTTCCACCATCCACACATAGATAAATTATATTAGAAATATCTATGTTGGGTAGAAGGTTCCGGATCTACTACTTACGGAGGATTTCAGGGCCTCAATGACGACTTTCAGGGCTTCGCATTCATTGGTGAGCGCCTGCACCACGGCATACTGCTCCCTCCTCAGGGTGTCGGCCTCACTGATGTGCCTGGCCTCCATGTCCAGGATCTCGGCCGCGTGGAGCTCCTGCATCTGGCTGATCTTTTCCGTGTAGTGCTCCATTAATTCGGCCACCTCCTCTGAGGCATTGCTCCGGGGGCCGCTCTCCGGCTCCTTCTGGACTCCAATGTTCTTGTGATGGATCCGGGCCGTCTGGTTGCCGTTGTTCACACTTGGCACTATGTCGGTCTGTGAGGATGAGGATGTTGATCGCTCCCTGGTGCTCCATTCGGGGCTTCTAATCTCGTCAGGGAAATCTACAGCCGCCATGGTTTGTTGTTGCTCTTCTTGAAGTTCCTTCTTCATGTAAAACGCCAGCTTCTCCTCCGCGTGAGCCAGGTATTTCTTCACCTCCCGGAGGTCTTCTTCAAGATGAGCCAAGGTGGATTCTTTGACCTGTAGGTGGGTTATGAGGATCATATTTAAAGGAGACTGAGGATCTACAGAGAAAGTGATTACGTGGAGGCAGCCATGTTGGTGGCTGACCTCAAAATTATAATACAAATATAGAATACAAAATGTTAAAAGTATATAGCACTAGGCAGCTGGGGGCAGATTTATCATGGGGGCCCATGTTATCCCTCCGATGCTCAGCATTATACAGCGGCCTCTAGGACCCCGTTTCCCATGTATAAATATTTCAGCAGCAATGTGCAGAGGTTAAAAGGACCAGATTTTAGAGGTTCTTAAAAGTTCCCCACCGTGAGCTCCTCCTTCAGCTTCTCGGCCATCTCCCTGTAATGGCACAGCTCTTCTTTGGTAGCCGTCGCTTCCGCCTTAACACTTTGGAGCGCATTTTCCAGGTCGGTCACAGTGTTGACCTTAGGCTGTATAACAATTCCCTGTGACTGCAACAGAAATTTTTTAAAAATGAAGGTTATGTAAACTTTTGCATCCATTTCTTCTTGCACTTCTCTAATATAACTGTGCAAACAGTCCTGACTAAAAGTGTACTATAGAGCCATGCATCTCCATGGTAACAGACGACAAAAGAAACCCTGTGTAGTCAGATCCTGCTGTTATGTGTAACTTCCTTCCTTGAAGATGGAGAGAGGCTGCAGGGACATGGAACTATAGGATGAGACTACACAGGGTTTTCTAGAAGCTGTATACACAAACCTGTCTACATGTTCTTATTTGTATTGTTAGGTTTGGCTCTTAAGCTGTTGCAAAATTACAATTCTCATCATGCCTGGACGGCCAAAACCAAGGCTGTCCAGGCATGGTGGGAGCTGTAAGTTCTGTAATAGCTGGAGGTCGAATGGTTCCCCATCCCTGGTCTTACACCATCTACCCCTAGTGTCAATAAGGATGATAGGAGCAACCACACAGCTATGGGCCTACTCCCAGATGAATTGACAGGGGTGGGGGGGGTCTATCCAAAGAAAAGGGAAACGATGCCCTCCATAACCATTATCACTATATATTAGCAAGTATGAGCAGAAGAGAATGTAACGATACCTGGGAGGGTGCACAGGACTCGACAGCGTCTGGTTCCCCCTTTGCCCAGTTTATGTCTCTATTGCCCCAGCTGCTCTCCAGGACTTTCTGCAGCTCATGGAGTTGTCTCCCCTTCTCGGACGCTTGTTGATTTGCAGCATTAACCTGCTGCCGTTCAGCCTGTAGCTGCTCATGAAGGTCGGACAGCTGCTTCTCCAACTCAAGCAATCTCAAGGAGAGCGCCGATAACTTTGCTTCTGCTTCCTCCTCCTTGGAAGGTGCGGCTCCGAGATCCCGCAGGGTTCCTGCTTCTTCTTCCTCCAGCATGGCCGGTCTATCGTCCTCGTGCATCTCCTTAGTGTGCACCTGAATGGCTTTAAGCTGGGCATCACTCACCAGAGCTGCGGCCACCTTTTCCCTCAGCGTGTCCTCCAGGGCCACCATTATCTGACCGTGTTGATCACTTTCAGACTTTACCTGCTCTTTCAGGGTTTTAATCTCATCTATATACAGCAGAATTTGAGAGTCCTTCTCTTTAATAACTTTTTGCATTTCCTGCAGCTGAGACTCCATGGCGTCGATTGTGTTTTGCATTGTCTCCTGTACAGAAGTGAGTAGAACTTGGTTTGCCAGGTGCTGTGCTGTCCTATCTCTCAGTGCTCCCTCTACTCCATCATGGTGCGTTTCACCTCCAGTAGACTTGCCTTGCAAAGACTCTTGGCCATCTATATTATCCTTGCCCCTTGAGTCTTGCTCAGCCTCTCTTCTGGCCTCATGTGAATTGGTGACGGCGGTCTCACCATTCACTAACGGTCTCACTTCCTTCTCCTTATCTCCACCCTCTGTCTTGGCTATGGAGGACTTCTTCAGCTCAGCTTCTACTATTTTTTGGTTTAGTGTCTCAATGAGGTCATGCAGCCGCTCGATCTCCATGGTTTGCTGGCTCACCAGGTTTTGTTGGTTTAGATACTGTTGTAGTTCTGAGTCCTTCTGTTGTATGACTTTCTGAAGCTCCTGTAATCGTGACTCCTTGTCGTGGATAATATTTTGAGTGGTCTCCACTGTGGATGTCAATGTTGCCTGACTTGGCTCTACTGGCTTATCCCTCTGTGATTCTTCAGTGTCCCTCTTGTCAAGCTTTGCTTTATGGGCTTCTTCTACCTTCACGTCTTGTGACTCCACATCATGAATAATATTTTGGGTGGTCTCCTCTGTGGATGTCAACGTTGCCTGACTTGACTTGGCTTGCCTTTTCCTCTCAGCTTCTTCAGTATCCCTCTTGTCACGCTTAGCTTTATGGACCTCTCCCTTGCTGGAGGCTACTTCTATCTTTACATCTTGTGACTCCACGTTATGGATAATATTTTGGGTGGCTTGTTTGGATGTCACGGTAGTCTGGCTTGGTTCGATATGCCTTTTCCTCTCAGCTTCCTCAGTATCCCTCTTGTCGCGCTTAGCTTTATGGACTTCTCCCTCACTGGAGGCGTCTTCTTTGACAGACTCTTTTAGCTTTCCTAGCTCTTCCTTTAAGGCAGCCACTTCCATTTTCGCCTCTTGAAGTTCTGCTTGTAAGACGTCTTCTCTGTCAGAGTCTTTTCGTACTTCTCTGCTTTCCGTAGTAGTTGTCTTCTGGCTTGTCTGACTTTCCTCATCCTTTGTTGTGGCACCAGAATCGGCTGAGACTTTTCGCTCTTCTCTGACCTCTGCCTTCAGCTCTTCTATCTCTTGGGCTTGCTGCTTGATCAGGTCTTTCTGATTCTGGCATTGCAGCAATTCTTCATCCTTGAGCTTTAGGAGGTTCTGAAGCTGATGGATTTGTGACTCCATCTCCTTTGTAGTATTGGTAAATGTTAATACGACCTTGTCTTCTTGGCTTTGCGCTGTCTTTCCGCTCTTTGAAGACGGTTGAAGACTTTCTACTTGACGTCTTTTTTTGTCATCTCCATCGCTTTCCTTTACATCCTCAGATTCTTGAAACAGTCTTATTTTGGACATCTTTTCTTCCAACATTTCCATCTCCATTCTCGTCTTCTCGAGCTTGGCTATTATGGGTGGCACTTTACCATTACCTTTTTGCAGAACATTTTCTTCATTATCCATCAAGGTTTCCTGGTGGTACGTTTGACTTACTCCATCTTTGGTTTTGACGTCTTTCACCTTGTCCAGCTTTTCCCTTAACACAGCCATTGCGGTTTTAGTCTCCTCCAGTTCTGCTTGCAAGGCCGATTTATCCTCGACCTCCTTTTCTCTATAACTTGTCTGACTTTCTCCATCCTTTGTTATAACATCGGAGTCCATTGAAATTTGTGTTTTTTCTTTGGTGAAATCCTCTAGAGTCTTATTGAGGCGCTCGATCTCTTTCGTTTGCCAGTTGAGTAAGTCTTTCTGATTTGCGTACTTCAACAATTCTGCATCCTTACGATCTATAACACTTTGAAGTTCTTGTATCCATGACTCCATATTCTTTATTGTAACATCGGTAGTCTCCTCCATTGCTGCACACCTATCTGCTGCATTTGTGGACAACATCAGCTCGACATCAGTCACTGGAGCCCCTCCTATGCTAGCCTCCATAGTTGTACACTCATCTTTCTTTACTTTTATAGTTCTTCCCAATAATTTATGCTTTTCCAGTTCTTTTTCCAAAAGGGCCATCTCCATGGTCGTCCTCTCAAGCTCTGCTTTAATTCTGGCCAGCTCACTATCGTCTTGGTCTACCTTCTCCAGAAGAACATCTGTGTTTTCTAGTAAAGTTTCCCTTTGACCTTCTGTTGTCTCATTGACCATTCCTTCTGCATCGGCCAGCTTCTCTTGTAAGTCTTTGATCATATCTTGGAGCCGCTCGATCTCCTGATTTTCCAGCGGGGTTGAAGCGCTTGTGAGCTGTAGGATCTGTGAATCCTTCTCATGGACGACTGTCTGCAGATCTCGCAGCTGAATCTCGAGTCGATGTATTGCCTCCTTGGAAGCTTCTTGCACAGATACAAGCAAAGCTTCCATTGCCAAATACTGAGCAGTTTTCTCTCTTAATTCTTCAGTCAATCTCTCGATGCGGACTGTGTCACCTCCATCCTTCACAAGGTTTTCTGAAGACTCCAGATGTTTTTCCACCACTTCATGTAATGGTTTCCTTTCATTCTTTGCCTTGTCGAAGAGCGTTCCATCAGCATTACTTTCCTCTATATTTGGAGACAGGACAGGCTTTTCTAGGACAACAGGACCAAGTTGATCTCTAGATTTCTGATCTCTTTCTTCAAGTCCAAGCTGAAGTCTTTTCACAGTCTCCTCCAGGTCTTTCATTACTAGGGTTTGCTTTTCCAGGATTACGATTTGCTCATCCTTCTTCTTAATGATGTCCATCATTTCTTTTAATTTGGACTCCATGTTCTGCAGGGTAACTTCCATGTCCTCTGGCTCAGACAATGGCTTTGAGGGTAATGTGGAGACCTCATCCCTCCTGTCAGTGTCGGACTTGTTCTCATGCTCTACCACCGTATTGTTTACCGTCTCCTCCAGAATTTGCTTTTCCAGCATTATAATTTGCTCGTCCTTCTTCTTGATAACATCCATCAGTTCTTCCAGCTTGGACTCCATAATGTCCTCCGGCTCAGACATTGGCTTTAAGGGCATTGAGGAGACCTCATCCCTCCTGTCAGTGTTAGACTTATTCTCATGCTCTACCACCCTATTGTTTACAGTCTCTTCCAGATTTTTCACAACTAGGTTTTGCTTTTCCAGCATGATGATTTGCTCATCCTTCTTCTTGATAACATCCATCAGTTCTTCCAGCTTGGACTCCATATTGGTCAGAGTAACGTGCACATCCTCCTGGTCAGATGATGGCTTTGAGGGCATTGGGGAGGTCTCCTCCTTTCCGTCGGCGTTCGAACTGTTCTCATGCTCTACCACCCTATTGTTTACCCTCTCTTCCAGGATTTGCTTTTCCAGCATTACAATTTGCTCATCCTTCTTCTTGATAACATCCATCAGTTCTTTCAGCTTGGACTCCATATTGGTCAGAGTAACTTGCATGTCCTCCGGCTCAGACATTGGCTTTGAGGGCATTGGGGAGGTCTCTTCCCTCCTGTCGGTGTAGGACTTGTTCTCATGCTCTACCGCCCTACTATTTACCGTCTCCTCCAGGTTTTGCTTTTCCAGCATTATAATTTGCTCATCCTTCTTCTTGATAACATCCATCAGTTCTTTTATCTTAGACTCCATACTGGTCAGAGTAACTTGCACGTCCTCCGGGTCAGACGATGGCTTTGAAGGCATTGAGGAGATCTCATTCCCCATCTCGGTGTTATAAGTGTTCATATGCTCTATCGCCATGTTGTTCACTGCAGCCTTATTTGCATCCACATTCTCTTCTTCCATATCAGTAAATGAGACCTCGCCATGACCGACCAATTCCTTCCTGTCAGCCATGTCTTCATATTGGTGTTTGTCAGTGAAGTCCACGGCCACTTTCTGCTCTATACGAGACAGCTCCTCTTGCAGTTTTTCTATGACTTCATTGAGCTTTTCTATCTCCTCCTCGCTGTTCTTCTTCAGTTGCTCCTGGTCGCTCTTTAAGCATTTAATCTGGCTTTTGTATTCCTTAATTTGTTCATTTTTCTCTTCAATCACCTGAAAGATCAAGAAAAGAAATTATTATCCAATGATTCAGCTTTGTGATACAAAAAATTAAATAAATGCCCCAGCATAACTTATAATGTATACTTTAACTTCACTTTCATACAACAGGGGTGTGGTTTGCATAAGGGGCGGGGTTAATGGTAGACAATGCAGGGGGGAGGCTCCTGCTGCATCCAGTTGTCATACGGCTATACAAAGGACTCTGAGGAGGACAAGCAGAGATTTTTTTTTTTTATTTAACAAATTTCTCACTAGAAAGGACAGAGAGCTATTAAAGGGGTTATCCAGGAGTGTAAAAACATTGCGGATATCTTCTGGAAACAGCACCTCTCCTGTCCTCAGGTTGGGTGTGGGGGGTATTGCACCTCAGTTCCATTGAAGTGAATGGAGCTGAACTGTAATACCACACACAATCTGAGGAAAGGGGCGACGCTATTTTGCAAGAAAGTAGTTGTGTTTTTTCTAATCCTGGAAAATCCCTTTAAGTAACCGATTGCTGAGATATTCTTGTGACCTTTGTATGTTTGGTATTTCTTTAACAATTACATTTAGCCAGTTTTACGTGGTGTTCTTTGATGTCTGCTGAGCGGCAATTCAGAAATGATTGACAGGTCTCTTCCCTGTCTATAGGCAAGGTCAGGGTCACAAGGGTCTAGGGAAGCTGCATAGCTGACATATTTTCTTAAGAGGTGACAAGATCCAATAGTGCCATCCCACAAACTATTAATCATTAATCATCATGTTATGATCGCTGGGGGTCTGACCTCCCCACTGGACAAGACAATGAGCGTGTTGCACTCTTGGGGCCATGGTACAGTACCCTGCAAGAGCTGTATAGGGCAGAAACAGCCTCAGTCTCGCACATGGCGGACAATCATAATTGTGATCTCCTAGCACAGTGACATCACTATTCATTGAAAAAAGTTTGATTTAACACAGTGTTTTTAAAACAGATGCATCTGTTTCGGTCCATTTTTCTATTGACTTCCATTATAAAAAACAGAATCCAAACGCATCTATATTTTTTAGCATACACAAAAACGTAGTCGACCACTTTGTATAGGTTAAAAAAAAAAGATGAGTTTTGATTCGTTTTTTTTATCCTTTTTTATAAGGGAAGTCAATGGATCAAAACAGATGCATCCGTTTTTTTCGTGTCCCCCCCCCCCCCCCCCCCCCCAAAAAAAAAAGGATTAAAAAAAACAAACTGCAGAAAGGCAATGTGCACCCAGCCTATGCATAATGTGACACTGAAATCCAGGAGCCGGCATACACCGCAATCTATTCTTCAGGTTGCAGCTGTAACTGGATACTACAAAAGGCCTGGATGAGGCCACAGCCTGAGGCCTGAACAAATATTCAGAACATTCCGGCAGGTATTTGTGAGGTCACTAATAATAATAATGATATAGTAGCTGACCTTGTTATCGGTGGCGGACTCCAGCTGCGCCTGTAATTTTCCGATCTGCTCGTTCAGGAGGTCGATTTCCTGGTCCTTTAACAGCAGCATTTCTTCGGTTTTTCCAGGTTTGGGTTGAGGCACTTTTGATGAGGAGAAGGGGCGGGGGTGTCTGCGCTGTACGCCCTCTGCTTCATCCTTAAGTAATGAGTAATACTCAGACTTAGAACAAACCTCAATCACATTAAAGGGATGTATGGTTTTGGGGAAAATCATTTGTAATTTATTCCCCTAAACCCTGCTCACTAAGTAGTCAAAGGGGCGGTCCTATGATGCCTATACACAGATAGGACTGCCCACTTGTCTATTTAGCCCTGAATGGGCAGATATGAATAAATGACAATTTTTCTATAAAACTGTAACAATCTCAGCTCCTCCTGCAGAAGTTAATGCAAAATATTAAAGGGGGTTATCCGTGATGAGAAAAACATGGCCGCTTTCTTCCAGAAACAGCACAACTCTTGTCTCCCGTTTGGGTGAAGGTTTTGCACCTCAGTTCTATTTAAGTGAATGGAGCTTAAAGGGCAACTTCAGCAACAATAAAAAAAAATTCTCTTAAATTTTACTAGTGTCAGAAAGTGCCAGAAATTAGTAATTTACTTCTATTAAAAATATAAAGTCTTCCAGTACTAATCAGCTGCTGTATGTCCTGCATATCTATGACATACAGCCAGGGCCGCTTTAACCAGAGGGCACATGGTGCACGTGCACCGGGCCCACTGGTTAAAGGGGCCCCCCCGAGCAGGCCGGCCGTTGCTATGTGCGACCAGTGCGGTCGCACAGGGCTCCGGCCACCAGCCTGTCAGGGGGGAGCGCCATGGATGGGTAATCTACTTACCCCTCCATGGCGCCCCCTGCAGGGCCCCCCCGTCCGCCGCTGCCCCCGTCCGCTGCTGCTGCGGCGCTTCAGCGCTGCAGCAGCAGCGACACTGACAGAGAGAGAGCCATTGGCTCCCTCCCTGTCAGTCACTCACTCTTGTGGCCGCACTTCCTGCGGTCACAAGAGGCCGCGCTCTCCCTCTAGCGCCCGACGTCACTGGAGCGTCGGCGCGAGGGTGAGGGGAGTGCAGCCTCTTGTGACCGGAGGAAGTGCGGCCACAGGAGGGAAGAGAAGAGGAACGCGTGGACCCAGGTGAGTAACAGTGTTTGTTTTTTTCAATGTTATATGGGAGGGGGAGCTATATACTACGGGGGGGGGGGGGGGGGGGGGGGCACAGGGGGCTATATACTATGGGGGAGCACAGGGGGCTATATACTATGGGGGAGAACAGGGGGCTATATACTATTGGGGAGAACGGGGGCTATATACTATTGGGGAGCACAGGGGAGCTATATACTATGGGGGAGCACAGGGGGCTATATACTATTGGGGAGCACAGGGGGCTATATACTATGGGGGAGAACGGGGGCTATATACTATGGGGGAGAACGGGGGCTATATACTATTGGGGAGCACAGGGGGGCTATATACTATGGGGGAGAACGGGGGCTATATACTATTGGGGAGCACAGGGGGCTATATACTATGGGGGAGCACAGGGGAGCTATATACTATGGGGGAGCACAGGGGAGCTATATACTATGGGGAGCACAGGGGGCTATATACTATGGGGGAGAACAGGGGGCTATATACTATGGGGGAGAACGGGGGCTATATACTATTGGGGAGCACAGGGGGGCTATATACTATGGGGGAGAACGGGGGCTATATACTATTGGGGAGCACAGGGGGGCTATATACTATGGGGGAGAACGGGGGCTATATACTATTGGGGAGCACAGGGGGCTATATACTATGGGGGAGAACGGGGGCTATATACTATTGTGGAGCACAGGGGGCTATATACTATGGGGGAGCACAGGGGGCTATATACTATGGGGGAGCACAGGGGGCTATATACTATGGGGGAGCACAGGGGAGCTATATACTATGGGGAGCACGGGGGGCTATACACTATGGGGGAGCACAGGGGAGCTATATACTATTGGGGAGCACAGGGGAGCTATATACTATTGGGAAGCACAGGGGGCTATATACTATTGGGGAGCACAGGGGAGTTATATACTATGGGGGAGCACAGGGGAGCTATATACTTTGGGGGAGCACAGGGGGCTATATACTATGGGGGAGCACAGGGGGCTATATACTATTGGGGAGCACAGGGGAGCTATATACTATGGGGGAGCACAGGGGAGCTATATACTTTGGGGGAGCACAGGGGGCTATATACTATGGGGGAGCACAGGGGAGCTATATACTATGGGGGAGCACAGGGGAGCTATATACTATGGGGAGCACAGGGGGCTATATACTACTGGGGAGCACAGGGGGCTATATACTATGGGGGAGCACAGGGGGCTATATACTATGGGGGAGCACAGGGGGTTATATACTATTGGGGAGCACAGGTTAGCTATATACTATTGGGGAGCACAGGGGCTATATACTATTGGGGAGCACAGGGGAGCTATATACTATTGGGGAGCACAGGGGTCTATATACTATGGGGGAGAGCACAGGGGGCTATATATTATGGAGAGCACAGGGGGGCTATATACTATTGAGGGGGAGCACAGGGGGGCTATATACTATTGGGGGAGAGCACAGGGGGGCTATATACTATTGTGGGAGAGCACAGGGGGGCTATATACTATTGGGGGAGAGCACAGGGGGCTATATACTATTGTGGGAGAGCACAGGGGGGCTATATACTATTGTGGGAGAGCACAGGGGGGCTATATACTATTGTGGGAGAGCATAGGGGGGCTATATACTATTGGGGGAGAGCACAGGGGGGCTATATACTATTGTGGGTGAGCACAGGGGGCTATATACTACTGGGGAGAGTGCACAGGGGGGCTATATACTAATGGGCGAGCGCACAGGAGGGCTGTATATAACTGGAGGAGCACATGAGGGTCTATATACTACAGGGACACCTTAAAACTATGGAGGCACAGAGGGGTGTAACTATGTAGGAGTACAGAGGGGTGTAACTACTGTATAGGGGTACAAGGGACCTAACTACTGGATGTGTTGGAGCCTAAAATATTTGTCTGGCAGATTCTGGAGAGAAGATTCACAGCCAGGAGAAGACTTCAAGGTGGCCCACGCTGGATGGAGAGAAAAAGAAAAGGTGACAGACTCTGATCGGAGAAGACGCCTCCGGTGAGTCACTGGATGTAACTTCACTCTGTTATAGGCTTGTACTGTTAGGGGTCATGATGTGGCGGTATTATGTAATGGTATCAATGGTGATATCTTTCTGTTTTGTTTAGTGCAGTTTTTATGTAATATGTAATCACTGAATGGTGGAAATAGTGTTATAAGGTAACTACTGTATGTATTGGGGCTCTTGATACAGTGTGGGGGCAAATTCAGTACATTATACAATGTGCAGAAAGGTAAGGGGGGGCCCACTCTTGAGGGCTGTGCACTGGGCCCACCAATGTATTAAAACGGCCCTGCATACAGCAGCTGATAAGTACTGGAAGACTTGAGATTTTTTTTAAAATTACAAATCTCTGGCACGTTCTGCCCTTTAATTGCACACCACACCAGAGCTGGAGACTAAAGTCGAGTTGTTTCTGGAAGAAAGCAGCCATGTTTTTCTAATTCTGGATAAACCCTTTAAGAACAGGTTTAGTGGCCCCTTTAACCCTTAAATGCTATCTGGGCTCCCTATACAGAGTCCAACCATTTTTCATAGTGTAGGCCAATGACGCCGGGTCTATGCCAGTGATGGGCAATCTGTGGCTCTCCAGCTGGTGCACAGACAATGGCAAGGCATGCTGGGAGTTGTAGTTTTGCTACAGTCAGATCCCCCTGAGCTAGGCTCTGCCTCTCACCTTTAGCACTTTATTCTCTAGCTCCAGTTCCTGTAGACGTGTGTCAGACTCCTTCCTCTGGATCTCCAGCTGCATATGGAGCTGCTGAACCTCCTCGTTCTTATTCTCCAGCTCTTCCCTGAACTGCTCGAGCTGCTCCACCAGGTTTGTGATCTGCGGGACAAACATAAAGCTGGGTTGCAGGATTTCTGATGATCTAAGTCAGGGATGGGGGAACCTTCAGCCCTCCGGCTGTTGCAAAACTGCAACTCCCATCCATCATGCCTGGATAGCTAAAGCTTTGGCTGTCCATGCATGATGAGAGTTGTAGTTTTGTAACAGCCGGAGGTCCGAAGACTGGCCATCCCTATTCTAAGTAAAGAAGCTTCAGCATTGTAAACGTGGTATTCCCACCCACATTTATGGTATATCCACAGTATATACCATCCATGTTTAACAGATAGAGCCCCACCTCTGACCGGGATTCTGGAAACAGTGGAGTGCTTCCTAATCTATACATAACAGCCCAGAATCCCAATCACGGCCATGCATGACTGTATAAAGACAGCCGGGTGCTGGAATCACGGCACCTTGCAGGGTCATGGGAACCTGGGTAAAAGGTAATGTATTAAAAAGGAACTCCGTCAAAAAAATTTTAAGTGTCACTGACATTGTTCTTTGTTTTTTTGCAGAAATCAATAGTAAGAAACTTTGTAATTGAGTTTATTAGGCAAATCTGCCATTATCTGCATTCAAAAAGACTTTCCCCAGGTCCCCCCCCCACCCCCCACCCCCCCGTCTCTCATTCACTGCCCATTATAAAGAAATCTTGACTCTTTTACATCAGCCAGGCCCTGTGTAACCTATGGAGAGGGGAGGAGGACAAAGGATTACACAGTGGGAGCTGTGTGAAAGCTGGTATTAAGAGGCCAGAGAGGTCAGTAATGACTTCAGAGGAGATATCCCATGATGTAGCTGTAAATTAACTCTTTGTTGTCCTGTTTTGGTGCCTCATCTCCCTCCACCCCTCCCCTCTCCATAGACAATAATGAAGACAGGAAGGAGAGCTTCAAACTGCTTTCTCATGAAAAAAATGCATTTTTTAGCTAATAAACCCAATGACAAAGTTTCTTAAAATCGCCTGATTCTGCAAAAAAATTTAAACGGCAGCGACACTTTAAAAAAATATTATTATAATTTTTTTTTTCAAAATCTGGTGCCAGAAAGTTATATAGATTTCTAATTTACTTCTATTTAAAAAGTCTCAGACTGGAAAGAATACACCACTTCCTACAGGACATACAGCAGTTGATAAGTACTGGAAGACTAGAGAGTTTTTAAATAGAAGTAAATTAGAAATCTATATAAAACTTTCTGGTACCAGCTGATTAGATTTTTCCCTCCGTTGGAGTTGCCCTTTAATTTGCACTTTAAGGTTTTAAAGCTGAACGTCACCTCCTTCTCTTTCCTGTCGGTCGCTTCTCTCTCCACTTGCAGTTGGGCTTCCAGAGGCATTTCTCCCTTTAATCCAATGACAATGGACGGCCTTCTGTCTTCCACCTGGAAAATTCATTCAGAATTAGCTTTAGTGTATAGTTACTTTATATATTAATGATGATAAAGATGCAGATGAAGATGTGAACCAGGGATGGGCAACCTTGGCCCTCTGGCTGGTGCAAAACTACAATTCCCATCATGCCTGGACAGCCAAAGCTAAAGCTTTGGCTGTCCAGGCATGATGGGAATTGTAGTTTGCATATGGTCCCCCCCATCCCTGTAGGGGGTGCTATACACAGACATTTACCTTGTGTAAGCCATCCGCACTGATTATGAGCGCCTGCTCCAGCTCCCGTATCCTTCCCTCCATCTTCTCCATCTCCTCGTTCCTCTCTTGTACGTCTCGCTGAAGCTGCTCTTTGCACAGCAGAAGTTCGCTGCATTTGTCTGTCTTTTCCTTGAGGTTGCTCTCTAGTTTTTCCACCTATTAGAGAGCCATGTTTTATAAATACGTAACATCTCAGGCGTACAGCCTGTCTATAGATACCAACCAAGAATACCAGATACCAACCAAGTGTAAGCGCAGGGGGAATGGGGGATTATTAAAGGGGTACTCTGTCATATATCTTCCCTTCAAATCAACCAGTTTCTGAAAGTTATACAGATGTACTTCTATTTAAAAATCTCTAGTCTTCCAGTACTTATCAGCTGTATGTCATGCAGGAAGTGGTGTATTCTTTCCAGTCAGACACAGTGCTCTTTGCTGCCACCTCTGTCCATGTCAGGAACTGTCCAGGGCAGCAGCAAATCTCCATAGGAAACCTCTCCTGCTCTGGACAGTTCCTGACATGGACAGAGGTGGCAGCAGAGAGCACTGTGTCAGACTGGAGAGAATACACACCACTTCCTGCAGGACATTCAGCAGCTGATAAGTACTGGAAGACTGGAGATTTTTAAATAGAATTCACAAATCTATATAACTTTTTTAACCTGTTGATTTGAAAGAAAAAGGTTTTTGCTGGAGTGCCCCTTTAAGGCCAGCATTACTCCTTTTACTGTAGTATAAGATCAGCACCTGGTTGTAAAACATTTATAGGGTTGGATAATTCCTATAATAAAGCACACTTTATTACGGTTCAGGCTCAGGCAGTCAATGAAAGACATTGCTGACAGATTGACTCCTATGGACACTCATAGAGAAAAGAGTTGCAGTCAAAACCGGATAGGGGACACATCCAAAATTGAATGAACCGGAATTCAACCAGTATTTTAAGTTCCTTAAAAAAAATTATTTTATTTTTTTTTTCAAATTAACTGGTGTCAAAGTTATGGAGGAGAGGTTTTCTACGAGGATTTGCTGCTGCTCTGGACAGTTCCTGACATAGACAGAGGGGGCAGCAGAGAGCACTGTGTCAGACTGAAGAGAATACACCACTTCCTGCAGGACATACAGCAGCTGATAAGTAATGGAAGACTTGAGATTTTTAAATAGAAATCATTTACAAATCTGTATAAAACTTTCTGAAACCAGTTGATTTGAGTTTTTTATTCTTTCGTCAGAGTACCCCTTTAAAGGGACCACGTAGGACTTGTTTTCTACTCGGCTGAAAGAGAGCTTGCTGCTCTTTCACCACTTAATTTGGCCATATGTTTTCAGTAGCTGTCAGTCAATGGCAGCTATTTCTGCTGACGGTTCATGTGTTGTCTATGGAGGCCGGAAAGGTAAGCTCCAGTCTGACAGCGGCTTATCTCTTCCAGATCAATTCAGAGCTGCCCATCACCTGCCAGGAGGCTACCATACACGCGGGGGATTCTGATGACTATGCTATGCTACGACTATAGCATGGGTCTCCAAACTGCCGCCGTCCAACTGTTGCAAAACTACATTTCCCATCATGCCTGGACAGCCAAATCCAAAGCTTTAGCTGTCCAGGCATGATGGGAGTTGTAGTTTCACAACAGCTGGAGGGCCACAGTTTGGAGACCGATGGTCTATAGAGCATGGGGACGTTCAGACATGATGTCAGCTCTGAAGCACAGGCTGCAGTCCGGTAACGCTTCCATCTCACCTCGTTGCTCTGATCCTCAGTAACAGGTTGATGTCTTTGCGGCATCTTCAGCTGCTGTTCCAGTTTCTGGATTTCTTGTTGGAATACATCCCTCTCGTGTTCCCGGTCGACCGCCTGTTCCTATATTGTAAAGAAGGACAAAGAATAAGCTGGAAACATCTTTATGTGCAACAATTGTATGTAAAAATGAATAGAAAGCCTAATAAAACACAAAACAGATGGGGGGGGGGAGATGGGGGGGGGGGCTCTGTTCTGATCTTCTGATCGCACAGATCGAGTCCTGAGCATCGCACACCAGACCATGATGGGAGCCTTCCTGCACCAGTGTCTGGACCAGAGGAGACCTCCCTTAATTCTGACCAGGGAAGGCCTGCTCTGGAGAACGAGCATGTCCGCACATTATAAGGATGGACAGTCATCCTAACAGCTTAAAAGGGAAGGTGTCTCCTAGATTTTCTTTTACTGATTAGAGTCAGATACTAAAACCTTTTCTTTTATTATTATCTGTTTAATTTTTTAAAATTTAATTTTACTTTTTGTACATTGTTATGGGGGCGGCCATATTGCCTGTTCTTAACAGCATTTAGTGATATGCTTTACAGCAAGACTCATGGACATAGACGACAATAGACAGACTCTGCCCCCTGTATAAATGTGAGACATTACTGAGCGCGCTCTGTGACCTGTGAAGAGGTAATTCCACAGGGAGCTGCTATTATCTCCTCTATCTACTGGTGTCACATGACGCTGCAATGCTGTACAGATCACTTTACTGCAGCCTCCTCTTATCACCACAGACACAACAGGAAGTCTCAGCTTAGTTTTATCCCCAGTGGTGAGAATGAGAACTGCAAGATATCAGGATTATTTTATAATATAGACAGAAAAATAGAATAAAAGTCACCAAAAATTCTTTAAAAAAATTTGTTCAACGTAAAAACATAATTTATACAATAAGTCCTTTTCTGATGACACTGTCCCTTTAATGTTCCCATCAATTGTATACATTTGTCGATTGTCCCCATCCCTCTCCCCACTGGACAAATGTGTATTGGGCTCTCCAAACCAACCACAACAGATGATGTTGGTGCAGATAGGGGTCAGATGTTATGGAAAACCACTGCCTGACCCTTTTGTTCTGAGAGAGATAAGCTGCAGTCATAGCTCTCTGGCTGTGGTTTAACCCTCCTCTCCCCATAGAGAACTCAGGAACACTTAGCTGTGCTGAACTCTCCTGTGTATGGGAAGGTTGTGAGCCAGATAGGAGAGATACCAGACGGCCCAACATTCATTCGGCCATCGATTATTGGAGGCATACAGGGACCTTTCCCGACCACCCCATAGACCTGAATGCGAGGCCTGGTCGATCAAAAATCCAAGAGAGATGAGTAATGACCTCTATAAAGGTTACTGAGGTCCTGTCTATTCTTTTCTATGGTCCATGCAGCTTGCTTTAAAACACAGGACTAAATGTTGTTAAAAAAGAACAGGCAATATGGCCGCCCCCATAATAATGTACAAAAAATGTAACTTAAATTGCAATAAAGAAAAGAAACAGATAAGAAGAAAAAAAACAGAACGCGCTACTTTAGATGCCTCTGATCAGTAAAAAAAAAACAACAAAAAGGTGATAGCTTACCTTTGAATTCTTTTAACTTGCCAAATTAAAGAGAACATCTGCTGTATGTCCTGCAGGAAGTGATGTATTCTCTCCAGTCTGACACAGTGCTCTCTGCTGCCACCTCTGTCCATGTCAGGAACTGTCCAGAGCAGCAGCAAATCCCCATAGAAAACCTCTCCTGCTCTGGACAGTTCCTGACATGGACAGAGGTGGCAGCAGAGATCAGACTGTTTCATACTGGAGAGAATACACCACTTCCTGCAAGACATACAGAAGCTGATAAGTACTGGAAGACAGGACATTTTTTAAATAGAAGTAAATTACAAATCTGTATAACTTTCTGGCACCAGCTGATTTGGGAAAAAAAATGTTTTTCTTCCCACTAGAGTTCCCCTTAAAGGATAATGTTTCTCAAGTTGTGGCCTGTCCACTGCTTTAGGATAGCAGAGACTGTAACCAGTTGACTTACATCTAAGAATCGGCGCGTCTTTTCCAGCTGTTTCTCCAGGGAGAGGTTTTTCTGGCGGAGATCCTCCAGCTCGGCGTTCTTCTCCTGCTCCAGCTCCATGTACCTGTTCACCTGCTCCTCCAGCTCGGCCTCCAGAACCTTCATGTGGCTGTGTAGGTCTCCGGAATCCTTCTCAGCCTGACGCTGCACCTCGATCTTCTCCTTCAGCAGCTTCTCGGTCTCCTCCAGCAGTTCTGTTCAGGGAGGTGAGAGGGATGCCATCAGTCACAGGTCACCCCGTCCCCGTCCTCCAATCACAGGTGTCTCAGTAAGAACCCGCACGGCTCATGGGAGGAAAAACATTGGACTGACTGGACGGGTTGGAGCTTTTTCAGCTCTCTGACACGTTACACCTGATCGGCACAAGTGTCGGGTTATATAATTGGATTTTTGGCTAATAAAACGGCAACATAAATTAGTGTATAAGGAGCTTTACCCTATATGGGAGAATACTTTGTAGCATTTGCAAAAGGTAGAAATTACATCTGGGGAGAAGCGTATAATTAAGTGTAAGAGCGATGCACGCCGGGGGTGTCATCCACTTTATTGCCGGCCTGGCCTACTTACAGACAAGCTGGAGGATTTCAGGTCACTCTACCCCCTGCTGCTGGCATAAAAAAAAAATATTTATTATTATTATTTTTTTTAATTGATGCAAAAAATATTATTGTGTCAGATTTCCAGGAATCTCTCTTAGGAGACAGAGGACACCAACGGCCATTGGGATGTATGGAGGCCATGGTCTCCCAGATGGCAAATTGCCAGTGGTCTACTACTGCTATCACTTTAAGGCTATGTTCACACACGTAAAAGTACGGCCGTTGTTGCCAATGGCAACAACTGCTGTACTTTTGGCGCGGTGGAACAATGCCTTACTTCCAATGGGATCCCGGCCGGAGCGTATACACAACGTATGCGCTCCAGCCAGGATCCCGTACGGGGACGCAAATGAATTCAATGAATAGCGGCCGTAGGAAACCCTGTCAGTTCACACTATAGCGTGCAGGGGCTCTGCGGCCAGACAGATCATCCGACCGGTACTTAAGTACCGGCCGCGATGATCCGGGCAGAGACCGGCCGGGGTCACGGAACAGCCGGATGTTCACTTTGTGTGAACATAGCCTAAAGGTAGAAACACACACACCGGATCCGCAGCGGAATTAACACTACAAATTTGTTGCTTGCCTGTCATTTTCAATGTGATTACATCCTGCTGCGAGTATGTAAGTAACAGCCCCCTTAACCCCTCGTGGGCTGGTGCATACATTACCAGGTCTGTGCTCCGGCTTGCTTTGGGGATTCCCGGCTGGACTTCCCAGTCAGCCACAGTGCACTGCCCCGCCGCCGCCGATTGGCTGAGCGGGATGTCCAGATGCCGGGAGCCCCCGAAGCAAGCCGGAGTGTGGAGCAGGTAATATAGTCACCGGGCCGCGAGGGTTAAGGGGGCTGTCACTTACATACTCGCAATAAGATGTAAATCCCACTGTGAATATGTATTCTCATTGAAAATCACAGGCAAGGAATCCGCTGCAGATCCAGTGTGTGTGTTTTTACCCCCCAAAAAACCAACAACTTTCTCCGCATCTTTCCCCGCTTCTGAGCCTGTGACTGAGACAGTTCCATTGACTTAGAGGGCTTTTAGACGGGACAGGTATCGGTAGGGTGTGTTGAAAGAAACGCTTCTGCAGAAGGGCCATGTAAAAGTGACAGCGAACAGCAATCAATCTTTAGAACATGATTTAAAATTTATCATCATTATTGTCCGCACATGTTCTTAGAGGTATGTGCGGCCGATAAATATAAAGGCAAACTAACAGCAAAGATATGTATATAGAGGATACGCATATATCCATGCTGTTAGTTTCCAGATCACACAGCAGTACATACTTACCTAGTGCCCTGTCTCTGTGATCCTGTATCCTCCTCTCTGGCTCTCCCATCCTGTATCTTCAGACCTCCCGCCTCCTCTAGAATCATTGACAGTCAGAGGAGGTGGGGACAGCTGCTGGATGGAAGACCTGGAGATCAAGATGCTGGATAACAGCAGCAGAGCACTAGGTAAGTATGTACTGCTGTGTGGTCTGGAAACTGACAGCACAGATGTACATATCCGTGTCTGTGTGTGTATATACACATAATAAATATATATATATATATATATATATATATATATATATATATATATATATATATATATATACATACATACATACATATATTATATATATATATATATATATATACATATACATACATACATTATATATATATATATATATATATATATATATACATACATACATTATATATATATATATATATATATATATATATATATATATATATATACACATACATATATTATATATATATATATATATATATATATATATATATATATTCAGAACCCAGTATATACACATCTGTGCTGTCAGTTTCCATAGATGCACGAATGATACATGGATCCTTCAAGAAGCCACTCAATTTCTCATGCGGTGTACAGAACGTGAGTGCCGACCCTGCTGATCGGTGCTTGTATGCAGCTGCCCGGCCGGGAAAATGAGTAAAGTAAAAAGACACTTAGTGCGCACTTCTAGACACGGGTCAGGGTTTGACTGCTCAAATGCTAATGGTCAAAGCCATTGGCCTGTCTCTTTGCCACGTCGAAAAGTTGAAATAAAAATATTTGTAAATGCCACAAATATATATATATATTTATTTATTTATTTTTAAATTGCCTAAAAATCCAATGTTTTTCCCCCAGCATGATGGAAGCCGGGAGGTGACAGCCCAGTGCACCGGGTGCAGGTAGGCATACAATACATATCAATACTTTTCACGGTTTGAAGTTTGGAACAAACTGCAAACTTTCACCGGGTGCTGTTACCAGGGAGAGAGAAACCGTCACAGAGGTGATTAATGTCAGACAGGACCATGGAAAAGAAAATCACCAAAAGACAAGACGCAATTTTCTTTATAAAATCGCCGTTCCCAGCGACCTCCTGCCTATGACCATCATCTTACGGAGCTACAGCGATCATCTGTGATCCCAAAGAGTGGTGATAAAGTGAGAAGATCAATCGCCTCAGCGGGAATGGGGTGGTGGTGGGGGGTACAGAATTTGGAAATGTGATATAGAAGGAAGAGTAATTGGGGAGCTGTGATTGGATGATGGATAAGATGATGGTTATTTATTGGTAGTGATACAGTTGCAAAAAAAAAATTAAGTGAACCCTTTGGAATTAAGGCATTTTTGCATCGATTAATGATACAATGTGGTCCGATTGTTATCTGTAATCCCAATTATAGACGACTACATAGTAACTAGACTAATACCACACAAACAATAGTATTGTTCATGTTTTCTATTGAGCACATGGAGTAAACATCCACAGTGCAGGGGGAAATGAGCAGGTCTTGGATTTTATTACTTGCAGGTCACCATTTTCCCCAAAACTCCGGCAGCACTGAGGCGTAAAGTTGGACTCTCTCTCCCTGTCAATTTCAGTTCCTTGATATTTCCGAACAAGCACAGTCTTCTTCCAAGTCAGGACACGGCGTCTCCAGGACCAGCAAACTTGTCAAAAGTTTTTCAAGCAATTTTCATCTGAACATGAATGCTTGGCATTTGGCAAAGTTTGATGCTGCCCTAGGGAGTCCTGGAAAAGATGGATAGAGCCATAGGCTGTATCCATGTTGTCCTGGCAGCCCTAGGGTGTCATCCAACTTCAGCTTCTCCAGGAGTCAAATGCAGAGTGCTCAGATTTAGACGAAAGTTGCCGAACATGCAAAACTTTCGGCAAGTTCTTTCAACACTAATCAAGACTAAAACTTGTCCACTGCAAAACACAGATTTCAGTCATCCATTAAAGTTACTTGCGCGCTCTGGGTCACTGTCTTGTCTCGATGCCCGATGTCTCTTCGCCTGGAGGCCATGGACGTCTGTGCTTACATTCTATTGTTTTCATGTATCTTCCATTATTTGCTCAATGACTGAAGTCTGGGCCCTGAGGCAGCAAAGCAGCCTGACCCACGATGGTCCTGCACTGTGTGTCACCGATGGGATGAGGGTTTTGGTGCCCGTATCCTCCATAGCATTGTGTGTCTGGGCTGTAACGTTCCATCTTCATCTTATCTTGTCCAATGAACCGTTTTTTTACAGAAGCGTCGATCATCATCCTGGACTTTTCTGGCCACAATTTTCTTTTCTTTTTTAAAGGGAACCAATCAACATGATTGTAGATCTACTGTGCAGCTCTCGTAGCATACCAGCCGTGTCACCTTTACATTGGGGAGGATCGTGTTTTATTCCAGGGTGCAAGGCCGGGAGAGGGGTGGCAACTAATCATCTAAGCTGGGAGCTGTCCGTGAATAGTCATGGCTCTCTGCAGGGATGATTGACAGGCAGAGAGCTGTAACTAGTCAAGGGCAGCTCCCCGCTCCTATGACTAGTTGCCGTCCCTCTCCCAGCCTTGCGCCCCACAATAAAACATGTTTTCCCCCATGTAAAGATAACCCGGCAGACACGGCTGGTACACTCGGGGAGCTGCAGAGTAGATCTATAGGGGGCAGCTGGGAGCCATATTTGCACAATCCTGCTGAAGACCTGCATCTTTGACCCACCTTAAAGCTGTAATTTAGGACCGTATTGGACCCATTCTAGTCTATGGGCCAATGTACATGATCATGAATGCTGCCATGGTCTGAGCATCAGCTCGGAACCCAGAACACAAAAGAAAATAAAAAATTGGACCGGATAAGATTGCAGTCTGAGCTTCATAGGGTTTTGACTCACACGTCCATGGTCAGTAATTGCAGGTCTTTAAACAGTTTGCATTATTTGAATAAAGGCAATTTTTTTTCTCCCTGCACTGTAGAGGTTTACTCACTGTATTTAATAAAAGATATGGAGGCTATAACAGCTTGTATGTTATTAGTTTAGTTACATTGTGTTTGACTATAACTGTGACCACACTACTGATCAATGCAGAAATCCAGGTCATTCCGAAGGGTTCACTTACTTTTTCTTGCCACTGTAAGTGTTAATGAGAGGTTAAGATTTGAACCCCTTGCTGGCATAAAGGGGCCTGGAACAACCACAGGAGAGGTGGTCAGACACAGGAGCTGGTAATTTAGCAGCGGCAAGCGAGGATTGGTTAGTGCAAGGTATCAAGAAGCCCGAAAAAGCCAAAAGGATTAGTTCATTCCCAAATCGTAGCCATTAAACACCCGATTATAGGTTGGCCATGCGGGGGGGTACAAACACACCTTCTTTGGGAGCTGCAACGACTGCAGCTGCTACTAAGCCTGGGAGAATAGAGAACAAAACAAATGCAGTGTAATTGACATG
>JAQFWZ010000015.1:4900000-4945000 GCA_027789725.1 Dendropsophus ebraccatus | reverse complement strand
TTATAGCATTGTGTGTGGATTCCAGCTGTCATCTGCTCGGCGGGTCAGGAGGAGCATTACACCTGGTGATTATACTGGGCCCTCTATGGTAACACCGTATCCACAATAAGAAAGCCCTCCCAGGAGTTCTGCTCTGGAGGTTAGGAGATGTTCTGCGCTAATAACTAATAACCAGCTCAATAACCAGGACACGGCTGCAAAATAGTAATCACCATCACTGCACTGCATTGCATTAAAGGGGCACTCCAACGAAAAATATATAGATATATATTTTATCAAATCACCTGGTGTCAGAAAGTTATAAAGTTTTGTAAACTAATTCTACATAAAAATCTCCCGTCTTCCCATACTTATCAGCTGCTGTATGTCCTGCAGGAAGTGGTGTATTCTCTCTAGTCTGACACAGTGCTCTCTGCTGCCACCTCTGTCCATGTCAGGAACTGTCCAGAGCAGCAGCAAATCCCCATAGAAAACCTCTCCTGCTCTGGACAGTTCCTGACATGGACAGAGGTGGCAGCAGAGAGCACTGTGTAACGCTGAAGAGAATACACCACTTCTTGCAGGACAAACAGCAGCTGATAAGTACTGGAAGAATGGGGATTTTATCAAAGTAATTTACAAATCCTACCCCTACCGCTGTGCTGATCACTAGTCAGACTGAACATGAAATACTGTGTACAGGAAAGTAGTAGCAGAGGTGAAGACAGATGAGCAGAGTAATACATGGGTGGACTACAGGACACAGTATAAAGATGGCGGAGGGTTACCCAATAACTACTAATAAATATAACAAAGATGTCTGCCATCATCTACTTGCACAGCGACTAGAACTTTACACATAACCAGGGGGAATGCTCCACCCCATGAGCAGGGTTCCCCAACATGATGCTCTCCGGCTGCTGCAGTACTACAACTCCCAGCATGCTAGAGTGCTACAGGTTGGGCAATGTTTGCCTACAGCAAAGAAGTGGATTCTTTTCTGTAAGAGCAGTGAGAACACACTTTCTTTTGGCAGCTGGGGCCGAGGAGCCTACATCAGAGTGTGACCGGCCTCCTGTAAAGACTATATTACATAGGGTTAATAATCTACACACTAAAAGCTTGTGTCCATGGAGCGCAGAGCCGGGCCCGGGGCAGCAGTCCAAGGTGACAGAGGTTTGCCTGCATTCCTGTATAATGGAGTTTTATAGAGCGCCACCCGCAGTTAAAGAAAGACAAACTTATACAAACTTATAGCTCATAAACCCGGACCCCAAAACCCTGTGATGTCCCCCCTCCCCCGGACCCCATAGCCCTGTGAGGTCTCCTCTCCCACCACCCCAGACTCCATATCCATGTGAAGTGTCTCCTGGATGCCATAACCCTGTGATGTCTCCAGTGTGGCGCTATTGTCCCCAGTGTGGCGCTATTGTCCTCAGTGTGGCGCTATTGTCCTCAGTGTGGCGCTATTGTCCTCAGTGTGGCGCTATTGTCCTCAGTGTGGCGCTATTGTCCTCAGTGTGGCGCTATTGTCCTCAGTGTGGCGCTATTGTCCTCAGTGTGGCGCTATTGTCCTCAGTGTGGCGCTATTGTCCTCAGTGTGGCGCTATTGTCCTCAGTGTGGCGCTATTGTCCTCAGTGTGGCGCTATTGTCCTCAGTGTGGCGCTATTGTCCTACAATGTCAGGCGTATCAGGACTCCTCCAGCAGCCGTCTGCCCGGCGCACACACCGCTCTTTGTAACCAGCTATTAAAGTAATAAATCCAGTATATCATTAGCAAAGACAATGAAACAGGGCGGCCGGCGGCACAATATGGCGATAAATACAGACGGCCGTCTCTAATAATAGTTTACAAGAGAAGGACACGGTGTGCGTAACAAGGTTGTAGCAGAGCGGAGTCATGTACAGAACTTCCTGCCGTTGCATTGTTTATGTACGGAGGGAGGATCCCGCATAGTAATACTAATGACCATACTACTATGGGAGAACCCCGAAGATAATACCGCCCTGATGTATACCATCCTGCTCTATACAGGTCTTATCTACATGACCAGGGAGATTAGATACGTTACACACGGATTTGCTGCTAGCTACTTCTGAAATGATCCATAAAATAAAATGCAGAATCATCAAAAAAGTGAGAATCAGCTGCATAATAACCTGTAGGTGTAACGGCCTGCGGGAAATTCCTCCGAGCTTAAGCGTCCGGGGAGCGTTCACAGCGGAGCACCGATTCTTATCACATACCAGTATTGGCCCTGTTCACACTTGTGCTGCAGTTTCGCTGATGCATCATGACTAGTGTCGAGCCGACTTGCCAGACTGTTCGGATTCGTGAAGGTTCTATTATCCTGAACACTCAGTATTAGACTCCCGACAGCTGGAGAAGTTGGATGCCGCCTTAGGCTGTATCCATGTTCTCCAGGACTCCAAAGGGCGGCATCAAACTTCTCCAGCCATCGGGAGTCAGATTCTGAGCGTTCGGGTTAGTGGAACCTTGACGGACCCGGACAGTCTGCCATGTCCACTCAGTCCCAATCATGACACATCATGGGGTCCCTCCTATAATGGCCGCCAATAGCCTCTGGTGAATTACATTGGGTCCAGGTTTTTTTTTGTTAAATCAGATGAATCAGTAGAGGAGGGCGCTGGAGGACATGTGAACAGTGTTCTATATGATATCATGGTAAATGGCTGCTATGTACGGGCTCCCCCACAGAGTAAGGGGATCATTCAGGTGTCAGGTGGCGATGTGCTGCGGAGTATGGACTAGGATTCAGAACTCCCAGCATCCTCATTCATTATGTCAGTACAGTAGCACAAAGATTGAGACAGTTTCAAAGTTCTGGGCTGGATTCTCTTCTATATTATCCACCTATTTACGACACAGCGGGATTACTGTGGACACACGTGGCTTGGGGTTTATTAGTCAGAGGTCCTGACACCTGTGACATAACATGGTCCCACATCCCCTGTGACATAATATGGTCCCACATCACCTGGGACATAACATGGTCCTACATCCCCTGGGACATAACATGGTCCCACATCCCCTGTGACATAACATGGTCCCACATCCCCTGTGACATAACATGGTCCCACATCCCCTGTGACATAACATGGTCCCACATCCCGTGACATAACATGGTCCCACATCCTGTGACATAACATGGTCCCACATCCCCTGGGACATAACATGGTCCCACATCCCCTGGGACATAACATGGTCCCACATCCCCTGTGACATAACATGGTCCCACATCCCCTGTGACATAACATGGTCCCACATCCCGTGACATAACATGGTCCCACATCCTGTGACATAACATGGTCCCACATCCCCTGTGACATAACATGGTCCCACATCCCCTGTGACATAACATGGTCCCACATCCCGTGACATAACATGGTCCCACATCCCCTGGGACATAACATGGTCCCACATCCCCTGTGACATAACATGGTCCCACATCCCCTGTGACATAACATGGTCCCACATCCTGTGACATAACATGGTCCCACATCCCCTGTGACATAACATGGTCCCACATCCCCTGTGACATAACATGGTCCCACATCCCCTGTGACATAACATGGTCCCACATCCCGTGACATAACATGGTCCCACATCCCCTGGGACATAACATGGTCCCACATCCCCTGTGACATAACATGGTCCCACATCCCCTGTGACATAACATGGTCCCACATCCCCTGGGACATAACATGGTCCCACATCCCCTGGGACATAACATGGTCCCACATCCCCTGGGACATAACATGGTCCCACATCCCCTGTGACATAACATGGTCCCACATCCCCTGTGACATAACATGGTCCCACATCCCCTGTGACATAACATGGTCCCACATCCCCTGTGACATAACATGGTCCCACATCCCCTGTGACATAACATGGTCCCACATCCCCTGTGACATAACATGGTCCCACATCACCTGGGACATAACATGGTCCCACATCACCCCCACATCACCTGGGACATAACATGGTCCCACATCACCTGGGACATAACATAGTCCCACATCCCCTGTGACATAACATGGTCCCACATCCCCTGTGACATAACATGGTCCCACATCCCCTGGGACATAACATGGTCCCACATCCCCTGGGACATAACATGGTCCCACATCACCTGGGACATAACATGGTCCCACATCCCGTGTGACATAACATGGTCCCACATCCCCTGTGACATAACATGGTCCCACATCCCCTGTGACATAACATGGTCCCACATCACCTGGGACATAACATGGTCCCACATCACCCCCACATCACCTGGGACATAACATGGTCCCACATCACCTGGGACATAACATAGTCCCACATCCCCTGTGACATAACATGGTCCCACATCCCCTGTGACATAACATGGTCCCACATCCCCTGGGACATAACATGGTCCCACATCACCTGGGACATAACATGGTCCCACATCACCTGGGACATAACATGGTCCCACATCACCTGGGACATAACATAGTCCCACATCCCCTGTGACATAACATGGTCCCACATCCCCTGGGACATAACATGGTCCCACATCCCCTGTGACATAACACGGTCCTGTATCAGCCGCAGCCTGCGGGGACACATTTCCTATAGAAGAATTCTGCATGCTCTGCAGCTTGTATGGTAGGACGGACACTCCCAGACCCGGCATACACACGACGCCTTCTACACAGCGATAGATGCAGATTCCATGTGCGGCCTACCCTGAGGGCTAACAGCATGAGAAATCCCTTAAAGAAGCCTGATCCGAATCTGTTCTCTAAAGAATAATAGTAATAATATTGAAGGGGACGTTCACCAGAAAAGAAACCTCTCTTTCAAATCAACTGGTGACAAATAGTGTAAGAGATGTGGAAAATACTTCTATGAAAAAAATCTCCCGTCTTCCAGAACTTATCAGCTGCTGTATGTCCTGCAGGAAGTGGTGTATTCTCTCCAGTCTGACACAGTGCTCTCTGCTGCCACCTCTGATCATGTTAGGAACTGTCCAGAGCAGCAGCAAATCCCCATAGAAAACCTCTCCTGCTCTGGACAGTTCCTGACATGGACAGAGGTGGCAGCAGAGAGCACTGTGCCAGACTGCAGAGAATACACCACTTCCTGCAGGACATACAGCAGCTAAGAAGTAAATAAAGATTAGATTTTTTTTTTTTTAATAAATTACAAATCTCTGCCACTTTATGGCACCAGTTGATATAAAAAAAAATTTTTGTGTGAACAATCCCTTTAAATCTATGAATCCCTTATACTACAACTATATGGAGAACGCTGGGAGCCAGGGAGTGAGGAGTATGGCTTGTTCTAACTCGGAACCTTGGAACCTTTGGTACGTTTCTATGACATGTCAAGAGTTTTAAGTGATAGGGACACTTTATATTGACCGGATATGTTACATAGCTGTGAGTCAGCTGACCGCATACACGTGCACGCTCAGCTCAGCAGAATGTGCATGTACTTCAAGAGGACCTGTCACCGTTACAGCCCCCTATACTCACCTGATCCCGCCTGGTCCCGCTTCCTGATCCGGTCGGGTCACGGAGACATGAGCGCGCGCGCTGACAGGAGAGCCCGATGCCCATAGAGAATGACGGAGAATCGGACTCCCCATTCATTCTCTATGAGCGTCGGACTCTCCTGTGAGCACGCGCGCCGGGTTTCGGCCGCTCATATCTCCGTGACCCGACCGGATCAGGAAGCGGAACCTGGCAGGATCAGGCGAGTATAGGGGGCTGTAACAGGGGGTCAGGAGCCTGTCACCCCGGCACGGGGGGGGGGCAGGTCTCTTTCAATCAGAGAGCTGCTGTCAGACTTCACTCCTACAGAGGAGAGGAAGAGAAGCCACCATGTTGTATCCTACTAGATCAGGGATAGGGAACCTTCACGCCTCCAGCAGTAGCAGAACTACAATTCCCATCATGCCTGGACAGCCAAAGCCAAGTCCAGGCATGATGGGAATTGTAGTTTTGCAACAGCAGGAGTTTTCCCCATCCCTGTGCTAGATCTATTACTTTCTACGAGCAGAGACGCTACAGGTCTGTAATGGATTGTGAAGGACATGTGGCGGTACTTACCTTCAGCTTTGCTGAGCTCCAGCGCCAGGTGCTCGCGGGCTTTGGCCTCCTCGTTGAGTCTTTCTTGAAGCTCCTCCTGGCATCTCAGCAGGTCACTAGTCTCCTGTTTCCGTTTGATGGACTCCCGCACCAGTTCTGTCTGTGCCACTTTGGCATGTGCCAGCTGCAACGAGAAGAAGACTCTGTATGAAGACGAGAGCTCAGAGAAAAGTCCAACTCTACTACATGAATCAGGATCGGGCGCCGCACATTATTAGAGGGATTGTTCACCAAAATTTTTCTTTCTTTCAAGTCAATTGGTGCCAGAAAGTGCCAGAGATTTGTAATTTACTTCTATTAAAAAAATAATCCACTCTTCCAGTACTCATCAGCTGCTGTATGTCCTGAAGGAAGTGGTGTATTCTCTCCAGTCTGACACAGTGCTCTCTGCTGCCACCTCTGTCCATGTCAGGAACTGTCCAGAGCAGGAGAGGTTTTCTATACACCACTTCCTGCAGGACATACAGCAACTGATAAGTACTGGAGAACTGGAGATTTTTACATAGAAGTAAATTACAAGTCTCTGGCACTTTCTGACACCAGATGATTTGAAAGAAAACCATTTTTTTTTAGTTCTGAAGAGGTTAATATTTCCCGTTCTACAGACATCTGAACAATAACAATCATCCCACGATGTACAACAAACATATTACTAAGAAAGGAGGAGAAAACCACAAGAAAGAGTTTAATACAGAGGTCCCAGAGAGTCTCCTCAAGACAAAGAGACTCTGTTCAGTATGATAAGAGGTGATACACCAGTCCTTAAAGGGGAGGTTTATATACAGCCATGGAGAGTGAAACACAGGGGGAAATCTACCAAACCTAACTGAAGGAGGCACAAATCATAAGGGACACTTTTCCTTTAAGCCCCTTGAAGGGTTTGTTTACCCCAAAATTTTTTCTTTCAAATCAACCGGTACCAGATAGCTATACAGATTTGTAATTTACTTCTATTTAGAAATCTTTAGTCTTCCAGTACTTATCAGCTACTGTATGTCCTGCAGGAAGTGGTGTATTCTCTCCAGTCTGACACAGTGCTCTCTGCTGCCACCTCTGTCCATGCCAGGAACTGTCCAGAGCAGCAGCAAATCCCCATAGAAATCCTCTCCTGCTTTGATATGAAGAATACTACCGCCTGGCGCCTTATGTAATATGTGACGGTCGTAAACTTAAAACTGGAAATAAAACTTGATTAATTTTCTCCCGCATAGAACATATGACGGCGAAGGCGACGTCTAATAACATTCCCGGCCGTCGCCACTCCCAGGTGCAACGCTTGATGTGGAAACATCCCTTTTATTTGTGGACACTGCAATTATAATAATAATGATATATGGTAATGGCTGTTATTATGCTACAAGTATTACAACACTGTTATTATAGTACCGGCCTCCGGAGATTATAACATCTATACGGGTTCTACAGAGTTATCTGGAAATAGAAGAAACAGGATCTGCTGATTTTTTTTTTTTTTAAATGGCGCCCCCTCCAACTGCTGGTCAGGTCTGGTATTGCAAAAATCGCCACATTCACCTGAATGGGGGACTAGCTGCAAAACCAATCAGGATCAAGTTTGTAGGCAATTTAGTTGGTGCAATCTAGTATAATACAGAATTCTGAAAAGTTATATAAACTGCCACTTATCTCAGTATTTACCCATATTAGGGGCTGTATACTAATCAATAAGGGCTGTAGGACCCCCCACCCAACCACACAGCTTTAACACAAACACTTTGGCGTAGATTGTTTCAAATGCAGCATAATTATAGCCCAATTTTCACAATTGTGGAGGATTATATATAGTTTAGATACTTTTGTGCCTTATATGACAAAGGGGCGTGGCTTCAGTGAAAAGGAGGCTTGTTCTGGTAAAAGGGGTGTGGTATACAGTGGACCTGGCGGCAGCTTTTTACCAACTAAAGGGTCTTTTTACACAGGCCGATAATAGGCAAGGAGTGTTGCTGTAAACACTCTGTCGGACGATAATCGGTCCGTGCAAAAGCGTCAATGATCAGTTACGGAGCGGGAAAACGCCCGAATCTCAGCTGATCGCTTCTTTTGTGTTGCACTAAAATATGTCCCTATTGGCTGCCCATCTACTTGTGTAAACAGATGTACGGCCAATAATAATAACAACGTAAATGACCGCACAAACGATACCGTGATTGTGCGTGCTGTACTCAGCTTTATAGAGAATGAATAGAGCCGCGGGTCACATACCGCACCCACGGATGTATTCCGGGCGGATCTGCAATCTCTTTCTTACCCCCTATCCTGTGGATATGGGAAAAGTTGGTTTTATGTTAGAATACCTCTTTAAAGTAGGTCTTCTTACTCTGAATCAGGAGCTATAACTCTTATTTCAATCTGTTGCTCCAGCGCTGAGATATAAGCTTTAGAAGTTTTATGCAAATTAGGATATTAATCCCACAAGGTGTTTCCCTGAGCTGCAATCCAGACAGAGTGGGTGGGGCTTGTTCTCCTTATTTGCATAAAACTGCTAAAAGCTTATATCTGAGCGCTGGAGCGACGGATTGTAGTAAGAGTTAGATCTCATAATGTCCTCCTGGTTCATAGTCTCTACTTACATGTTGTTCTCTTGAATGATCATGAATAATCCTCCCAGTACCAAAACAAAAGAGAAAAACTACTATGAAGAAGAATGATGTAATAGAGAAAGAGGCGGAGAGATAACTGATGGGAAGCGGAGAGAATGTTCTGCAGGATCCGGTCTATTATACATAATGGAGCCTCCAGTGGGAGAGGCTTCACAGACTGGAATCCCACAGTCCTGGGTGGAGGATCACCCCCGGTCACAGAGGTTTACGACCTGCCACCGCCGCCACGCTCACAAAGTCTCCAGCATGCAATTATTCCGGAATGTCCCTGGAATGGTCATGAATGATTTACGCGGCTGTGGGAAAAACTATCACATTGTGGAGCGCAGTACGAGGGGGAACGGATAGCCCTGTAATGTAATAGCGGCTCCAGGGGCTCCTGTTACCTCTCTGCAGAGACATCTACAACACAGGAACGTGGCTTCTGTAGAGGACACTCACTTTATGGCCATGGTCCACAACTGTTGCAAAATATTACAACTCCCAGCATGTTCGGACCTGACCTGCATGCTGGGGGTTGGAGTTCTGCAAAAAGGGGAGAGACGCAGGTTGGGAATCATTGTTAGGATATACATTAGTTCTTTTGAATGGCCGTTTACACGATTATCAGCAGGGTGTAGTGGAAGCAACGCTCCTGCGGCCGATACTCACCCTGTTTCACAGCAGAACATACTTACTATCTGCGCTGCTGTGATCCAGCATCCTCTTATCCGGCTCTCCCTTCTAGCCACTGTGCCTTCAGGCCCCGCCTCCGGCTGCCATTTATTCTGGAGGAGGCTGGGCAGGAAGACATAGTGGCTGGAAGAGACAGATGGAGAAGAGGATGCCGGATCACAGCAGCGCAAAAGGTAAGTATGCACTGCTGTGCGATCTGAAAACTGACTGCACAGATATATACATATCCGAGGTGTCAGTACAATCATACAAGGATCATACCTGGATGGTCTCATATTGTGCCACCTATGGGGTCCTCTAGTTCTCATAGACAGAGCTTCTCTTCCTGCTCATTCTAATCAATGGTTGGGGTGTAAACACTCAAATTTCTGACATATATACTTTAAAGGGATTACCCAGGCTTAGAAAAACATAGCCGCTTTTTTTCCCCAGAAGCAGCACTTCTCCTGCCCTCAGCTCTAATTAAGTGAATGGAGTTGAGTAGTAATACCACACACATCCTGGGGACAAGGGTGGCGCTGTTTTTGCATAAAAGTAGCCATCTTTTTCTAGCCCTGGAAAACCCCTTTAAGAATAAAGTAAAAACTAGGTGTCACTATCCCCCAATGCGCCCCTGTGCAATCGGACGCAGTCATCAATGATCGCCTGTATCCCGGGACCCCATGTATACACATAATAGTCGGCACTTCACACATTTACAGGAGGAACAACAGAGGAAATATACTAAGAAAAGATGCAGTTTCAGTGTAATTGCATAGAGAATGTAGCGACGTCCTGTACAGTGAACGGCCCCATCCATCGTGGCTGTAACCCAGGCAGGATTTATAGTATGACCGCCCGGAAGTGGAAGTGTATGGCCTAAGCCGCAGCACAGATGCCCCATGATGGTGAGCAGTGTTATGGGGTAAACTCTATCATCAAGGGTTTTATTGCTCTTTTGCAAAGAAAGGGGAAGGTCAGCAGAATTTTTTTTCTTTCAAATCAACTGGTTCTAGAAAGTTCCAGAGATTTGTAATTTACTTCTATTAAAAAATCTTCAGTCTTATAGTACTTATCAGCTGCTGTATGTCCTGCAGGAAGTGGTGTATTCTCTCCAGTCTGACACAGTGCTCTCTGCTGCCACCTCTGTCCATGTCAGGAACTGTCCAGAGCAGCAGCAAATCCCCATAGAAAACCTCTCCTGCTCTGGACAGTTCCTGACATGGACAGAGGGGGCAGCAGAGAGCACTGTGTCAGACTGGAGAGAATACACCACTTCCTGCATGACATACAGCAGCTGATAAGTACTGCGTCACAAAAAGGACGAACAAGACAGTCGGGCGTTCTCTGCAAAATAAACACCAGGCTGCCAATAAAATGACTACGCCCTAATGTCTACACAACAATGCTGACCCCATCCAGCCGCAGTCACATCTATCCTGTTACTGTACACCTGCCGACACTATACTCCACCACATACTGTACACCCGCCGACACTATAATCCACCACATACTGTACACCCGCCGACACTATACTCCACCACATACTGTACACCCGCCGACACTATACTCCACCACATACTGTACACCCGCCGACACTATACTCCACCACATACTGTACACCCGCCGACACTATACTCCACCACATACTGTACACCCGCCGACACTATACTCCACCACATACTGTACACCCGCCGACACTATACTCCACCACATACTGTACACCCGCCGACACTATACTCCACCACATACTGTACACCCGCCGACACTATACTCCACCACATACTGTACACCTGCCGACACTATACTCCACCACATACTGTACACCTGCCGACACTATACTCCACCACATACTGTACACCTGCCGACACTATACTCCACCACATACTGTACACCTGCCGACACTATACTCCACCACATACTGTACACCTGCCGACACTATACTCCACCACATACTGTACACCCGCCGACACTATACTCCACCACATACTGTACACCCGCCGACACTATACTCCACCACATACTGTACACCCGCCGACACTATACTCCACCACATACTGTACACCCGCCGACACTATACTCCACCACATACTGTACACCTGAAACTATACTCCACCACATACTGTACACCTGCCGACACTATACTCCACCCCATACTGTACACCTGCCGACACTATACTCCACCACATACTGTACACCTGCGACACTATACTCCACCACATACTGTACACCTGCCGACACTATACTCCACCACATAGTGTACACCTGCCGACACTATACTCCACCACATAGTGTACACCTGCGACACTATACTCCACCACATACTGTACACCTGCCGACACTATACTCCACCACATACTGTACACACGCCGACACTATACTCCACCACATAGTGTACACCTGCCGACACTATACTCCACCACATACTGTACACCCCCCGACACTATACTCCACCACATAGTGTACACCTGCCGACACTATACTCCACCACATACTGTACACCTGACACTATACTCCACCACATACTGTACACCTGACACTATACTCCACCACATACTGTACACCTGACACTATACTCCACCACATAGTGTACACCCGCCGACACTATACTCCACCACATACTGTCTGGTAGGAGACAAAATAAGATACAATACCAGCCACTGCCCATGGTGGCGCTATAGGTACTCCTATATGTTGCTTTTAAGCAGCTTCGTATTTTCTAATGTGCATGAGGGCCTCCTGACATTTCCCCAATAAATGATGTCAGGGGGCGGGTAGGATCAGGCACGTAGGATTTCAACTTCCTGATCCATATGTCCATGTCAGGAATCCAGAGCAGTAGCAAATCCCCATAGAAAACCTCTGCTGCTCTGGACAGAGGTGGCAGCAGAGAGCACTGTGTCAGACTGGAGAGAACACACCACTTCCTGCAGGACATACAGCAGCTGATAAGTACAGGAAGTCTGTAGATTTTCACATAGAAGTAAATTACAAATCTGTATAACTTTCTGACTACAGTTGATATGAAAGAAAAAAAAATTGCTGGAGTATCCTTTTAAATATCACTCAGCTTTTCCAGACAGACTGAAGGCGAGCCTTTGTTGCCGGTGTATTATAACTAGACTTATTATGTTATTACAGTCACATCTCCTGATCCATTGTGGAGGACTTTCTCCTTATCTTAAGACAATGGACCAGGTGGCGTCTGTGCAGAGTAAACAGGGTGATGTCACATCCTTGTCTTGGAGGAGCAGGACCTGCAGAAGGTTCCCAGCCCGGACTGACGGACGGAACGCTTTATTTGCTTCTTTACTACATGGATGCGGGGAGCTGAGTACACAAAACGGGCGCGTAATCCTCCTAATCTCTCTATGTATTTATTGGGTGAGAACATGGAGGGAAGCAAATGACGAGAAAAGGAAGTACGGCAAACAATGGAACAACTACTAACATGAAGCCTCTGGGCACAGCGAATACTGCCGGGTGCAGGGCCTGAGGGGAGCGGAGCATGACACAGCCGAACAGTACAGAGAAGGGGTGTCCAACCTGCCGCCCCCCAGCGGTTATAAAAAACTATAATCCCCATAATGCTCTGACAGACAAAGCTTTTGGCATGTATGCAGTGAAAGTGGTAAAAAAACTCAGTAAATTCTAGAAAGAGTCTGTGTTCTTACTGTCCACTAAAGCAGAGATAATAAGGTGGGGATTCCTACACCTGCAGCTCACCTGCTTGCTTTGCTGTATAGACTAGGACAAGATTAGCAGAGTTACCTCATCATCATTACATATAATGACAGCTCTACTGACCTATATAAAGCAGATACAGATCAGACACCACATTCAGCTCATCTGTCGGCTTTGCTGTATAGACTAGGACAGAATTGGCAGAGCCATCTCATTACCAAAAGATATGACAGCTCTACTGCACTGCTGGAGACCTATATAAAACAGATACAGATCAGAAGCCACATTCAGCTCAGCTTTCAGCTTTGCTGTATGAACAAGGACCGGATTAGCACCGAAGGGGTCTCCTTATTATCACTGCATAAAATCACAGTACTACTGTACTTTTGGAGACCCTATATAAAGCAGATAGTGAATGATGCTCACCAGTCAACTTTACTGTACAGACTAGAACAGATTAGCAGAGCCATCTCATTACCATAAGATATAATGACAGGTCTACTGCACTGCTGGAGACCTATATAAAGCAGATACAGATCAGATACCACATTCAGCTCATCTGTCGGATTTGCTGTATAGACTAGGACTGGATTGGAAGAGCCATCTCATTACCATAAGATATAATGACAGGTCTACTGCACTGCTGGAGACCTATATAAAGCAGATACAGATCAGATACCACATTCAGCTCATCTGTCGGATTTGCTGTATAGACTAGGACTGGATTGGAAGAGCCATATCATTATCATAAGATATAATGAAAGTTCTACTGTACTTATGGAGACCCTATATAAAGCAGATATAGAAAGACACTATATGCAACTGTCTTGTGCCAATCCAATGTCACTGGGGAGGGGCTGTACTCCATAACTTCCTGGAGACTCTTATATTAATCATTTATATACTTAAATGCAATCAATGAAACATGACGTTCCCCTTAAACCCTACACTGCAGAACACACTGAGACATATAGACTATACAGGTATACACAATGCATGTGCAGTCACTGCAGCGGCCTCTGTATATCACCGATCAGGTTCAGCGCTACCACTAATGATTGGGGCCTGAAAGCCCAAGACACAACACAATGGCAGCTGCCTGATCAGCTCTTCAGACACAGGAGACACTCTATACCGGAGACCTGCACTGTGACCCTGCGTCACTCCAATGACTTCCAGGTGTCCGGTGACAAGGAGGCTGTTTGCATTTTCCACTTTGAGCCCTTCCTGGATTCCCTGATCACAGCCGTCAGTCACACCTAGCTATGTTGGCGTTCCTGGAGGATCTCAGACATGCAGATATGTGTGATAGCACAGGCTGGCTTATACCAAGATTACACGTTGTTACATAACAGATTTATAACAAGCTGACTGGAGGGGGTCTGACCGCTGAGACCCCCACAATCCCAAGAATGGAGGTTCCTTGTCCCTTGTGTGAATAGAGCTGTAGTGTGCATGCTCGGCCTCTGCTCCATTCACTCTCTATGGGACTTCAGAAGACAGCCTAGCGCTGTGCGTCATCATACATTTCAAGGGATAAACAGACACCAGACCGGTACCAGGAAGTTAAAAAGTACAGTGAAATTTTTTTTTAGATATTCAGACCTATGTCAAATACGAGCACCAAACTAGTAGACTGGTGCTTCTTTAAAGGGGTATTCCAATGCAGGTTTAAAGAATTTTAGTGATACTCACCTACCCTGGTCTCACTAAACTGGACCTGCCCAACTGGCCAATCACTGGTCAGCAGGCAGATCCGGCTGAGATCCTGGAAGCAGGAACAAGCAGTAAAGAGCGGGGACCACTGGCTGGCATAGGAGCTGAGGGGAACCAGGGCAGGTGAGTATCACTATTTTTTTTATTATCATGTCTCCAGCATAATATAAAAAAAAATTGTGAACCCGGAATACCCCTTTATTGAGCCTTATACACAGCTAAATGATTGACCGGCAATGATTTTAGGGCTGTATAATTCTACTAAGGAGCCAATGAATAAGAGCTTGCTCAGTCACCTGCCGGCCTGTTCGGTAAATAATCACTCAATGTAAATGGCCTTTAGGTGTTGGATCCTGCCCTTAAAGGAGCGTGTAAGCCCTGGTGGAGATTTGCAGCAGTTACCTGGAGATAATCCTGCAGTAATAATGAGGGATGATTGGGGTGATTCAGCAGGATTAGACGGGGTGGGTCACGGAGTACATGATATATATATATATATATATATATATATATATATATATATACAGTAACACTGATATATCTGCACCCGGAGACGCCGCAGCTAAACGTTTAATCAGAAGGAAATGAACTTTCGAGACTTTAGGTGTAACGTCTCATTGTCATAAAATAGTCAAGTGTTTAACTGAAAACGAAGTGCAACCTATGCTGGCTAATATAATATACACAGAGGCCGGGGTTACCTAACCCCGCAGTGGGCTGTGTATTTAACCTCTTAATGACCAGGCCTCTCAGAGTCCTAATGGTTGGTTACACTTTTTGATTGTTCCTTTCTGCTGTATTTTGTCTTCATTTATGTGAAAATAGTAAAAAGTAAAATTTTTTTGTTCATGTTTGAAAGAAAATTTTATATATATCACAATAATATTTATATATAGAATTAAAAAAAAATTTATTAAATAAATTCTTCCAAAAAATAGCGGTCACCTAAAAAGTGTATTTTTTTGTTTTTTTTAAGTAATATATTTTCTACCAAAATAATTTTTTTGTTTGTTTAAATCACATTCTCAGTGTACAGACAGCCTTAGGCTGCATTTACACGTTCCGGGAAGTTGTCCGTGCTCACGGATCCGTGCGCACAGAAAATTTTACAGCCCATTGCTTTCTATGGGGCTATTCAGATGTTCCTTGATTTCACGGATCCGTGATCCGTTCCGTTAAAAAATAGCACATGTCATTACTCGGAACGGATGCATGGAAAGGATTCCCCATAGAAATCAATGAGATCCGTGTTTTTCACGGATGTACACGGATGTGACATCCGTGTTCATCCGTGAAAAACACGGATGTGATGTAATCAATGTAATTTAAAATGCTTTAACACAGATCCGTGAAAAAAACGGACACGGATGCAAAACGGATGAAAAACGGACTGTTTTGCACGGATCACGGAGATAGCTGCCGGACCACAATCACGGACCAGGAAAAACACTGAAAGTGTGAATGCAGCCTTACGGTCCTGTCTAGGTCCTAGGTCACACTAGATACTATGGAGGACGTATTCTATAGTCTCATAAAGCATTTGGAGGTTGTTGAGATTAAAACAACCTGTAGCTTTAAAAGATTTTTTTTTAGAAATCTGCCTGGTTTTGTAGATTAACTCTTCACAGGGGTGACATGGTGATTTCAGAGCTGGGCATGGTGATTGTCCTCTCTGTTATACAATGACAAAGCGCGGAATGACCATAACTTCAATTCTATGGGCAAACACACTCCCAACATGACTAAGAGGTCAGCATGGACCGTATAGTACATATCACAGAGCTGTAGACACAATATATGGTGCTTACATTACCTCCCTAACCTGTCATGCTTAGCACACTTCTGCTCCTCTTTCCTATGAAACACAAGGAGAAAATTCCCTGTGTCTTCTTATATAACTGAATGCACAATGTAGTACAGTATGAGCCCATATCAGTCTATGGGTGCAGTGTAATGGATTGGTACAGTATGGGTCCATATCAGTCTATGGGTGCAGTGTAATGGATTGGTACAGTATGGGGCCATATCAGTCTATGGGTGCAGTATAACAGATTGGTACAGTATGGGCCCATATCAGTCTATGGGTGCAGTATAACAGATTGGTACAGTATGAGCCCATATCAGTCTATGGGTGCAGTATAATGTACTGGTACAGTATGGGCCCATATCAGTCTATGGGTGCTGTATAATGTACTGGTACAGTATGGGCCCATATCAGTCTATGGGTGCTGTATAATGTACTGGTACAGTATGGGCCCATATCAGTCTATGGGTACAGTATAGCAGATTGGTACAGTATGAGCCCATATCAGTCTATGGGTGCAGTATAAAGTACTGGTACAGTATGAGCCCATATCAGTCTATGGGTGCAGTATAATGTACTGGTACAGTATGGGCCCATATCAGTCTATGGGTGCTGTATAATGTACTGGTACAGTATGGGCCCATATCAGTCTATGGGTGCTGTATAATGTACTGGTACAGTATGGGCCCATATCAGTCTATGGGTACAGTATAGCAGATTGGTACAGTATGAGCCCATATCAGTCTATGGGTGCAGTATAAAGTACTGGTACAGTATGAGCCCATATCAGTCTATGGGTGCAGTATAATGTACTGGTACAGTATGGGCCCATATCAGTCTATGGGTGCAGTATAAAGTACTGGTACAGTATGAGCCCATATCAGTCTATGGGTGCAGTATAATGTACTGGTACAGTATGAGCCCATATCAGTCTATGGGTGCAGTATAATGTACTGGTACAGTATGGGCCCATATCAGTCTATGGGTGCAGTATAACAGATTGGTACAGTATGGGCCCATATCAGTCTATGGGTGCAGTATAATGTACTGGTACAGTATGGGCCAATATCAGTCTATGGGTGCAGTATAATGTACTGGTACAGTATGGGCCAATATCAGTCTATGGGTGCTGTATAATGTACTAGTACAGTATGGGCCCATATCAGTCTATGGGTGCAGTATAAATTTACTGGTACAGTATGGGGCCATATAAGTCTATGGGTGCAGTATAACATATTGGTACAGTATGGGCCCATATCAGTCTATGGGTGCAGTATAATGTACTGGTACAGTATGGGCCCATATCAGTCTATGGGTGCAGTATAATGTACTGGTACAGTATGGGCCAATATCAGTCTATGGGTGCAGTATAATGTACTGGTACAGTATGGGCCAATATCAGTCTATGGGTGCAGTATAAATGTACTGGTACAGTATGGGGCCATATAAGTCTATGGGTGCAGTATAACAGATTGGTACAGTATGGGCCCATATCAGTCTATGGGTGCAGTATAATGTACTGGTACAGTATGGGCCAATATCAGTCTATGGGTGCAGTATAATGTACTGGTACAGTATGGGCCAATATCAGTCTATGGGTGCTGTATAATGTACTGGTACAGTATGGGCCCATATCAGTCTATGGGTGCAGTATAATGTACTGGTACAGTATGGGCCCATATTAGTCTATGGGTGCAGTGTAATGTACTGGTAGAGTACGGAGCCTGTAATAAGAGAAGACGTGATGTGGGATATCCAGGTTAACAGCGATCACACCTGAACACTGACACCATGAGTGGACTTTACCTGAAGTTGAGCAACCTTGCATCTAGCATTACTAAATTACACAATGCTGCTGGCAGTACAAACCAGGAACACAGAGTTATTTTTAGGAAAAAAATTTTTTAAATTTTTTGACACAATTCCCATAAACAGAGCAAAAACCAACGGTGCATGAAAACTGTTATAGTAGTTATGTGAAACAGTCTCTTTTTAGTGGGTGTTTACCCTGCGAGTGGCCGCTATTTATAGCATTTCTGAGCTGTTACCCGTAACTGTATAGTTGGGTCATGTATGATACACCGTACATCAAGTAATCCACAAATATAGAAGACGCCTACACAGGTAACAAGTAATGTCATGATGTTAGACCCCACCCAGATGGATGATGTTACACAGCACTACATACAAACAACGGCCCTTTAAATGGGTTGTTCACAAAAAAAAATTCTTTCAAATCAACTGGTGCTAGAAAGTGCCAGAGATTTGTGATTTACTTCTATTCTCCAGTCTTCCAGTACTTATCAGCTGCTGTATGTAGTGCAGGAAGTGGTGTATTCTTTCCAGTCTGACACAGTGCTCTCTGCTGCCACCTCTGTCCATGTCAGGAACTGTCCAGAGCAGGAGAGGGGATGTCTGATTCCCACAACCTGCCTCCTATTGCTGTATACACATAAAAATAATTCTGTAATAAACTTGGATTCCCAAAAATATTCCCTGGATCGTCATTTCTTTTGTCTTTCTGACGTCCACCTTTCATGGTGTACAGATACAATGAGACACAGGTAGGGACTTTATTGTACTGAGCATACCATGATAAGACTGAGGTACAGCCAAACATGGTGGAGCTGATGTACCTGTACCACAGAGTATGTGACGCTCATGGAAAAACGCTAAAAAATTATGCGTCACATGCCTCTGGGTTTTTTTTTTTTAAATGGAAGTCTATTAGGGAAATCAGATTTCCATAGCTCCCATGTAATACTCTATCCCACCTGTGGGGGTGCTGTAGGAGAATGAAGCACTTTCTGTCAGCCGATCGCAGAGATCCCAGAAGTGTAATGGCCTCTGATGATTGTACTTTCAGCAGAACCCTATGAATCTTTATACAGAGGATACACCTGACCTGATGGTACTGCTAATAGTGGGGTTTTCCTATATCCAGTTGTAGAAAGAAGTGGGTAAGAGAATAATCCCGGGCTCCTATGAATCACAGGACATCACAAGCTTCAACCGCTCATTGTCACCTATTATCTTCATTACCTGGAAAATATCTAGTGTTCCTGGAAGTCTCCGACCATAAGGATATGCTTATTACAGGGCCCGGTTATTACGGTGATGTTACCCTGAGGTCAGCACACGGTGCACCAAGCCGCCTTACTTACATATCTAATAGACTACAAAGTTCCCAAAAACAGCGCAGAGAGGGATGAAGGTAATAAACATCCCCACATCCTCAGCGCCCCGAGCACTATAGCGGATTATCAGCAGGATAGAGGCTTCCAACCTGCTGATGGTTTAAGTTAAAATAAGAGGATTTAGTAAGCTGAGAGTTCTGCACTGACAGCTGTGTCACCAGTCCCAATAGACATCCATTGTATAACCCCGGGGGTTGAAGAGAGCGCCCCCCACATGTCAAACCACAAGGCTACAACCAGTGTACAAACTGGTGGCCTCAACAACACTAAAGGAAATCCCCAGTTTTCCCTCCCACTCAGTATCCTGGTGACATGCCGGGACACCTTCATGGGAAAACCCCCTCACACTCTCTGAGGCAAATAGAAAACAACTATTTTATACTTTAGAAGTTATCTAGGATTATTAATAAAAAAAACACAGTTTCTTTCTTGCAAAAACAGCGCCACCTCTGTCTTCAGGTTGTGTGCGGTATTACAATTAAACTCCATTCATGTAAATGGAACTAAGCTTCAAAACCCCCTCACCCAACCTGAGGACAGGAGGGGCGCTGTTTCTGGAAGAACCCCTGGAGAACCCCTTTAATAAACAAATGTTTGTGCTGTTTAGGAATTTCTGGCTCGTGCGACATCATAGAGGAATGGAGATATGTCTGTGAATGGTGAAAGGACCAAGCAGAATGGGGTAGGAGAAATACAGGTGAATGTAGAAGCAAATGTATATAGATGGGGTATATGTGTATATGCATGTGGGAAAGTACATTATGCCAGTATATGTGTGCCTTGCTATAGTATATGTAAGTGCACTATATATATTTTACACACACACACACACACATATATATATGCATCTCTCAAGTATGCACAGGCAGTATATATACTCTATGCACTATACCTAAGCTAATACCTAATACATAGAGAAGTAAGTATGCAAGAAAATGCAACACAGATATTGTGTAAGTGGGAATGTATTTAAAGGAGTTATCCAGGATTAGAAAAACATATCGGCTTTCTTCAAAAAACTGTGCCCAACCCAACCCCCCCTTCCCATCAAAGAAACACATGAAATGTGACACATGAACAGAGCACAAGTTTTTCTAATTCTGGATAATCCCTTTAAGTAGTATGTGCATGTACACCTGTGGGCTAAACACTTGTAATATATGTATGCAGGCAGGTTAGGCAAGTGCAGTAAATGTAATGTAATATAACGTATATGCAAGTGAAAGTGTATAAGTAAATGTAGGATACATATGATTTCCTGTAATGTATATATGTAGGCCTGCTTGTATATTATCTAAGTGATACAGGGCACGCTGCTATGAGCATCTCCTTAGTGTAAGTCCCATAACTACTGATCAGTCCCTGATCACTCAGCTCTGCATCCTGACCCGTCGCATCATACTTGACCGCACAGCTGAGACATACGACGCCCACCTATAGGAAAACGGAGTACAGACACAGCCCCCCGACCCTATCACACCAGTACTGAACCAGTGATCACAATGTGCAGCAATGAAACCAAACCCCATAGTAAGGTGAGACGGGCAGACACATCGCCTACAGAGCCGCCATGTTTTATTCTGCTCCATTTAAAGCCAAATCAACAAGTTGTCAGTATTGAGAGAGGAGATTCCGTTAGGCAGCCAGTCACTCCGCACCACTCGCCACCTGACATTCTCCACTCCTCCCGCCACCTGACATTCTCCACTCCCCCCGCCACCTGACATCCTCCACTCGGCACCTCCCGCCACCTGACATCTTCCGCTCCGCACCTCCCGCCACCTTAGGTCCTCCGCTCCACACCACTCGCCACCTGACATTCTCTGCTCCGCACCTCCCGCCACCTGACATCCTCCACTCAGCACCTCCCGCCACCTGACATCTCCAGCTCCACACCACTCGCCACCTGACATCCTCAGCTTGCCACCACCTTAGGTCCTCCGCTCCGCACCTCCCGCCACCTGACATCCTCCGCTCGCCACCTCCCGCCACCTGACATCCTCCGCTCGCCACCTCCCGCCACCTTAGGTCCTCCGCTCCGCACCGCCCGCCACCTGACATCCTCCGCTCCGCACTGCCCGCCACCTGACATCCTCCACTCCGCACCCCCCGCCACCTGACATCCTCCGCTCCGCACCTCCCGCCACCTGACGTCCTCCGCTCGCCACCTCCCGCCATCTGACATCCTCCGCTCAGCACCCCCTGCCACCTGACATCCTCCGCTCCGCACCGCCCGCCACCTGACATCCTCCGCTCCGCACCGCCCGCCCGCCACCTGACGTCCTCCGCTCTGCACCTTCCTCCATCTGACATCCTCCACTCCGCACCCCCCGCCACCTGACATCCTCCACTCGGCACCTTCCGCGACCTGACGTCCTCCGCTCCGCATCCCCCGCCACCTGACATCCTCCGCTCTACATCTTCCGCCACCTGACATCCTCCACTCGGCACCTTCCGCCACCTGACGTCCTCCGCTCCGCATCCCCCGCCACCTGACATCCTCCTATCCGCACCTCCTGCCACCTGATATCCTCCGCTCCGCTCCTCCCGCCACCTGACATCCTCCACTCGGCACCTTCCGCCACCTGACGTCCTCCGCCACCTGACGTCCTCCGCTCCGCATCCCCCGCCACCTGACATCCTCCTATCCGCACCTCCTGCCACCTGACATCCTCCGCTCCGCACCTCCCGCCACCTGACATCCTCCGTCAGTACATTCCTATGAGGCAGCTGACCACACACTCACTATGCAGGTCATGTCATGCAAGTCAATGGGTCTCCAGCTGAGGAACTACAATTCCCAGAAAGTTGTGCAAAGTAGATAAAAGGGGTGGACTAACCCAAAGGAAAGCCACTGCATATACTTTATACTCACACTGTAGGGTGGGGTGGGCAGAGAGATTTTGGAGACTACTTTTAATATGTGGCCGTTCCTCTTGTGGTTGATGTGGGAGATGGACGTATTGACCACTATGGCGTTTCTGTCGTGCAACTCTGCAGTGAAAGGGTATGGGTCCGGTAACGGGACCATGGACTCCACCTCGTAGACGTCTTCTTCTTTGCCATTGGGCCAGAGGCCGCTGAGAATGTCCGATGACCACAAGGATTTGTGGGAATCCATTGGGGATGATAGGGTGCGCTTCTAGAAAAGTTGTAAGTGCCTTATAGTTCCATCATGAAGACCCCGGCAGAACATGGCGGAGCGCCCACCTGTCAGAGGAACCACGGGCAGGAAACATCACCTCTAAATGGGCCACATGATCCGCCGGCTCTGGAAGACTCCACGTTTGCAAAGGAGGGAAGATGTGAGCTCCAGCCACATCATGCAAAGCAGCAGGTACTAAGAGTCCTGAGTGTAAGGACTGAATCCGGAGCAGGCTGTCACCGGCGGACCGTCCTCATGGTAACCCAGGGGAAGGGACCGGCCGCTGCCACAAGTACCAATTCTCCTTCTGCGATATCCGAAACGTCTTCAGTCCTGCATGACAAATCTGTTGCCTCCCACAGAGCAAAAATTGTTTCGCTCCCTGCCTTCCGTGTGAAAGAGACACAGGCGGAGGGAGTGGCCTGATACCTCCAGGCAGGTAAAGATTAACTCCTTACTGACCGCAGGGGCACGCAACTATGCAACAGATCCAGCCCCAGGCCGCAATAATAGTAATAATACACTCAGAATACCTGACTGCATCGCAACGGACCCAGCCGTCACCCCTAATAATAATAATACACCCAAAATACCTGACTGCAACGCAACACAACGGACCCAAAACGTCCCCTCTAATAATAATAATACACCCAGAATACCTGACTGCATCGCAACAGACCCCAGACGTCCCCTCTAATAATAATAATGATAATAATAATACACTCAGAATACCTGACAGCATCGCAACGGACCCAGCCGCCACCTCTAATAATAATAATAACAATAATAAAAATAATACACTCAGAATACCTGACTGCAACGCAACACAACGGACCCAAACCGTCACCTCTAATAATAATAATAATACACCCAGTATACCTGACTGCATCGCAACAGACCCCAGATGTCCCCTCTAATAATAACAATTATAATAATAATACACTCAGAATAACCGTCTGCATTGCAACGCAACGGACCAAAACAGTCACCTCTAACACACCGCTAATAATAATACACCCAGAATACCCGACTGCAACGCAACAGACCCAGCCATCACCTCTAATAATAATAATACACTCAGAATACCTGTCTGCATTGTAACGGACCCAGCTGTCACCTCTAATAATAATACACTCAGAATACCTGTCTGCATTGCAACGCAACGGACCCAAACCGTCACCTCTAATAATAATAAACCCAGAATACATGTCTGCATCGCAACGGACCCAGCTGACACCTCTAATAATAATACACTCAGAATACCAGTCTGCCTCGCAACACAACGGACTTCAGCCGTTTCCTGTAATAATAATACACCCAGAAACCCTGTCTGCATCGCAACGCACCCAGCTGTCACCTCTAATAATAATACACCCCAAATACCTGACTGCAACGCAACACAACGGACCCAAACTGTCCCCTCTAATAATAATAATACACCCAGAATACCTGACTGCATCGCAACAGACCCCAGACGTCCCCTCTAATAATAATAATGATAATAATAATACACTCAGAATACCTGACAGCATCGCAACGGACCCAAACCCTCACCTCTAATAATAATACACCCAGAATACCTGATTGCAACGCAACGGACCCAAACCCTCACCTCTAATAATAATACACCCAGAATACCTGATTGCAACGCAACGGACCCAAACCCTCACCTCTAATAATAATAATACACTCAGAATACCTGTCTGCATCGCAACGGACCCAAACCCTCACCTCTCATAACAATACACCCAGAATACCTGACTGCAACGCAACGGACCCAAACAGTCTCCTCTAATAATAATAATATACCCAGAATACCTGTCTGCATCGCAACTGACCCAGCTGTCACCTCTAACGCATCTCTAATAATAATACACTCAGAATACCAGTCTGCCTCCCAACGGACCCCAGGCGTTTCCTGTAATAATAATACACCCAGAAACCCTGTCTGCATCGCAACGCCTCTAATGCACCTTATACAACGCAGAATATAGAATAATACATTGCATGCGATGATGGCAGACATGTCACTATGGTCGCGATCAGGAAGTCTACAGCCCGTCCAAGACTAAAAATTCTCTCTATTTATAGGAGTCAGGACCGGGCATCTTAGGGTCTTGCACTCGTCCTATCCTCGCTGATCGTTAACACAGCCGTTTCCATCATTTGATTGTGGAATTACACTGACCAATTAGTCAACGACTGTGGAATGACACTGACCGATTAGTGAACAAATGATTAACGATGAATTTGGTGTCAGCACCGAACCAACAATATTCGCTTGTCTCCAGGTCGGCTGCAGGTTTTGTAACCGCACCTTAATTGCAAACCGCACCTGACCTGAAGACAAGAGCGGTGCTGTGAAAGAAGGCGGACATGTTTTTGTAGTGTTGGATAACCCCTTTAAATGGGTTATTCAGGATTAGAAGAAAACACAGCTACTTTCTTGCAAAAACAGTGCGACCCCCGTCCTCAGGCTGTGTGAGGTTTATTACGAGTTTATTACGAGTTATCCGCTATATGAAGAGTCCTGTGAATAGGGGATAACTTATAACCATGGGACAGGGATGCTCTTTCATGGCCATGTTCACACACATCAGGTCGGACCCGGATGTCCGTACCGGAATCTGTATGGACTCTGATGACAATCTGACTTCGATGTATGGGACGTGGGGCTCACACAATCCTGTTCATTTGGATTTAAAGTTGTTGCACATAGTTCGATCACATGATGACACTTCTGTTACTTTATCTGCTGCTGCATGTGAGAGCGCTGGCGCCATTGATGACAATGGGGAGGATCCCTGATCGGACGCGATGAAACCTGAGAGTCAGCTGTGGATTTCTTCCATGGAGATACCTGTCACATTATCATCTCAGGTGTATACATAGCAGACACGCTACACATTCCACATCCTATAACCTTCAGGTCAGTGCTCTGTAAGCTGTGGTGCTCAAGCTGTCGCATGACTACAACTCCCAGCATGCCGACATGCAGGCACAGGCTGCAGACCAATACTGGACGTCATCAATACACGTTCACAATAAATCTTACTGGTGTATCTAACCTTGTTATGTATGATACTGTACACAGAGCTGGTGTATCTGAGCCTATAGTTATACTGTGTGATACTGTGTACAGAGCTAGTGTATCTAAGTCTATCAGCTAACACTGTCTGCTGGGCTGGTGTATCTAACCTTATTATTGTAATACTGTTTACACAGCTGGTGTATCTAAGCCTTTACTGTGTAAGAATGTGTACAGAGCTGGTGCATCTAAGCCTTTACTGTGTGATACTATTTACAGAGCTGGTGTATCTAAGTCTATTGAGTAACATTGCCTGTCTGTGAGCTCCAGACTGATACATTGTACATAGCTAGTCCTGCTCCCAGCTGTATCCAGTGTAGACAATGCTCTGTGAGCTCCAGACTGATACATTGTACATAGCTAGTCCTGCTCTCAGCTGTATCCAGTGTAGACAATGCTCTTTGAGCTAAACACTATGATAGCATACATATCTCCTGTATTGATAGTCTGCAACAATGTATCAGTGCAGGATAAACATGCACCTCCCTGCTTAAAGGGGTAATAATTAGATGGTAACAACACAAAATAAAAATCCAGATGTGATGGAAGTTAAGGGGGTTCTCCAGGTTCAGACACAGCACCACCCCCCTATCCTCAGGTTGGGTGCGGCAGCAAAGGGCACTGTGTCAGACTGGAGAGAATACACCACTTCCTGTGGGGCATTCAGCAGCTGATAAGTATTGGAAGTCTGGAGATTTTTATATAGACGTAAATAGCAAATCTGTATAACTTTCTGACACCAATTGATTTGAAAGAAAAAGACTTTCGCCTGAGTAGTAATGTTTCGCCGGAGTTGAGAAATGTTCAGACTCTGCGGATTGACTGTATATACATTGATGTATTTTTTTTCCTTGGTGCGGAAACACTGGAACTAATCAGCAGCATGTGAACAGACCCTAAAGGCAGCCAACATGCGGAGTGACGCCAAGTCTCCAGACTTCATGTACAGGTTACCACAATGCAAAAAGCAACCAGTGCAACAGCAAAACCAGCTCTGCTACATCTCCACAATCCTAAGCTGACATGTACTGATGCCTTATCCTCTCCTGCCCGCACTTCATAAGATAAATCTGCTATGGTGTAAATCTGGTGAGATTCCCAGAAGTGTAATGAGCCATGGAATGAGGGAAGTCATCCGCGCTGTAACATCCACCGGAGCAGAATGGCAAGAGATTCCATATACTCTAACTACTGGCTGAATAAATGCAGGAAATTACTAAAACTAGTGGAAAGCTGCCATGAAAATTAGGAAAAATGTAGCTTTTAAAGGGGTACTCCGCTCAAACATAACTTCTGATATGTTGCTGCCCATGGTGAGGCTAACAATTCCTTCCATACTTGTTATTATCTATTCAGTCTCCTTCCCCCAGTTCTCAGCTGCTGCTTTCTGCTGAAGACACAAAAAATCTGTGTGTGAGCTTTTCTCTCTGTCTCCCCCTCCCTTCTGAGACTGCTGATGTAAACAAGCCCCTAGCAGGCTTTATCTGCAACATTGTAGCTTCTTAGTAATGGTGGGGGGAATAATCACAGTGAGTTCATTAATTACTTGATCTCAGAATAACCCTCCCAGCATTACAAAGAGGCTACAATGTTGCAGATAAAGCCTGACAGGGACTTGTTTACATCAGCAGTCTCAGAAAGGAGGAGGGGGGGCAGAGAAAAGCTCACACACAGATATTTGCATCTTCAGGTGAAAGCAGCAGCTGAGAACTGGGGGAAGGAGACTGAATAGATAATAAAAAGTATGGAAGGATTTGTTAGTCTCACCATGGGCAGCAACATATCAAAAGTTAGGTTTGAGTGGAATACCCTTTTAATTTTCCCAATGACAGATGTATGAGGGCTTATATATTATAATGCCACCATTTTGGTCCATACGCTGTGCCGTACCTGGTTGCTGGTATCATTTATGGCCTCCAGAAGTTTCTCCACCGCAGCCTGGAGTCTGATGCTGATGTTGAGTATCTGCGCTTCATCCTCAGGACTTAGATCTGTCCCAGACAATCCTTCTTCTGTCAGCTGCAGGGGGACATCCAGCTCCTCCTCGGCCGCTGCCGCTGTGGTCCAAATACCGGCACCTTCTTTACCAGCACCGGCGTCACCGCCACCAGGACCGGCTACGGAAGAAAAGAAAAATTCTCATCATTAATCTGAAATCTCTCAAAGTTAAAGGGGGCGTTCACCCAAATATGTATTCTTTCAAAACAACTGGTGCCACAAAGTGCCAAAGATTTCTAATTTACTTGTAATAAGAAATCTCCAATCTTCCAGTACTTATCAGCTGCTGTATGTCCTGCAGGAAGTGGTGTATTCTCTCCAGTCTGACACAGTGCTCTCTGCTGCCACCTCTGTCCATGTCAGGAACTGTCGGGAGCAGGAGAGGTTTTCTATGGGGATTTGCTGCTGCTCTGGACAGTTCCTGACATGGACAAAGGTGGCAGCAGAGAGCACTGTGTCAGACTGGAGAGAATACACCACTTCCTGCAGGACATACAGCAGCGGATAAGTACTGGAAGACTGTAGAATTTTTAATAAAAGTAAATTACAAATCTCTGACACCAGCTGATTTTAAGGAGATGTTTAACATGAGAAAACTCCAGACAAATTGGGTCAGGTCTGAAGTAATGTAGGGAGTGTAACTTATTTGTTATAATGAATTTCAGAGAAACATATAAATGTGAGGATAAGAATAGTCTGATGAATCACGCGGCGCTCTGTACATCTGCTGCTTCTTGGTATCCATACGGCCGGTGAGGTGGAGCGCCAGCTGGATAGATGGATATACTTGCAGCATATGTCTTGGTATTCCTGCCGTCTCTACATATGGAGCTTTACATGATAGAAACATTAAAACCAAAACACTTGCACAACAATTACAAATATACAAAAAATCTTTATTAAAGCTCAATCAAATTCATAAAAACAGATAAAATGACATATGGGATGAAACATAATCAGCAATGACCACTAGATGGCAGTGTTTGACATGATTATATTGGAGTAACTATTTTCTCTTACTTATTCTCATGATACCACACTGATGTCTTCCTCCCCCTCTGGTTTTGACCTCTGTGTTCCATCCCATATGTCATTTTATCTGTTTTTATGAATTTGATTGAGCTTTAATAAAGATTTTTTGTATAGTTGTAATTGTTGTGCAAGTGTTTTGGTTTTCTATGGGTCTGTTGTTGCACAGCACACTTATGTAGGCAGGACTTTGTAGGTTGTCTATGATAGAAACATTAACCAAACATTTAGATTTTTGGCAAATTGTCAACAAGTAATTGTCTGATATTGTGCCAGGATTGCGCCATAATTCCGCCCCACTGTGATAGGATGATCACTGATAGCAACTGCCGTCCACTAGAGGGCGCACTCTGGGAGTGTATAGTATAAAGGCAAGGGGTGTCTGATACTACTACTACTGGGGGAAGTGAGGGGCACCGGACTGCTACTACTACTGTGGGAAGTGAGGGAGAACCGGACTGCTACTACTACTGGGGGGGAAGTGAGGGAGAACCGGACTGCTATTACTACTGGGGGGAAGTGAGGGAGAACCGGACTGCTATTACTACTGGGGGAAAGTGAGGGAGAACCGGACTGCTATTACTATTGAGAGAAAGTGAGGGAGAACCGGACTGCTATTACTACTGGGGGAAGTGAGTGAGAACCGGACTGCTACTACTACTGGGGGAAGTGAAGGGGCACCGGACTGCTACTACTACTACTACTGGGCGAAATGAGGGGGCACCGGACTGCTGCTACTACTACTACTACTACTACTACTACTACTACTACTACTGGAGGAAGTGAGGGGGCACCGGACTGCTACTACTACTACTACTACTGGAGGAAGTGAGGGGGCACCGGACTGCTGCTACTACTACTGGGCGAAATGAGGGGGCACTGGACTGCTATTACTACTGGGTAGAGAACACAGAACCTCTGCAGCGGGTGAGGGTTTGGAGGAGCAGCGGGTGCGGGTTTGGAGGAGCAGCGGGTGAGGGTTTGGAGGAGCAGCGGGTGCGGGTTTGGAGGAGCAGCGGGTGAGGGTTTGGAGGAGCAGCGGGTGCGGGTTTGGAGGAGCAGCGGGTGCGGGTTTGGAGGAGCAGCGGGTGCGGGTTTGGAGGAGCAGCGGGTGCGGGTTTGGAGGAGCAGCGGGTGCGGGTTTGGAGGAGCAGCGGGTGCGGGTTTGGAGGAGCAGCGGGTGCGGGTTTGGAGGAACAGCGGGTGCGGGTTTGGAGGAACAGCGGGTGCGGGTTTGGAGGAACAGCGGGTGCGGGTTTGGAGGAACAGCGGGTGCGGGTTTGGAGGAGCAGCGGGTGCGGGTTTGGAGGAACAGCGGGTGCGGGTTTGGAGGAGAAGCGGGTGCGGGTTTGGAGGAGAAGCGGGTGCGGGTTTGGAGGAGAAGCGGGTGCGGGTTTGGAGGAGAAGCGGGTGCGGGTTTGGAGGAGCAGCGGGTGAGGGTTTGGAGGAGCAGCGGGTGAGGGTTTGGAGGAGCAGCGGGTGAGGGTTTGGAGGAGCAGCGGGTGAGGGTTTGGAGGAGCAGCGGGTGAGGGTTTGGAGGAGCAGCGGGTGAGGGTTTGGAGGGGCAGCGGGTGAGGGTTTGGAGGAGCAGCGGGTGCGGGTTTGGAGGAGCAGCGGGTGAGGGTTTGGAGGAGCAGCGGGTGAGGGTTTGGAGGAGCAGCGGGTGAGGGTTTGGAGGAGCAGCGGGTGAGGGTTTGGAGGAGCAGCGGGTGAGGGTTTGGAGGGGCAGCGGGTGAGGGTTTGGAGGGGCAGCGGGTGAGGGTTTGGAGGGGCAGCGGGTGAGGGTTTGGAGGGGCAGCGGGTGAGGGTTTGGAGGAGCAGCGGGTGCGGGTTTGGAGGAGCAGCGGGTGCGGGTTTGGAGGAGCAGCGGGTGAGGGTTTGGAGGGGCAGCGGGTGAGGGTTTGGAGGAGCAGCGGGTGCGGGTTTGGAGGGGCAGCGGGTGAGGGTTTGGAGGAGCAGCGGGCGCGGGTTTGGAGGAGTCGTGCACTTTCCTTGTCACAAATACAGAATTTGGAAAAGAGAAGAACAAAGTCCATATGACGACTACTAGACATGGATCTGTTCACACTTAAAGAGACCAAGAAAAAAAAAGATAAATAGAAAAAAGAGAGAAAGAAAGGACGAACAGATGGAAGACAGCAAGAAGAAACGTCACCAAAAGGAAGGTGTGTAAAGATGTTACTATCCATCTAGAAATCACGTTAGTACAGCGCCACCTAGTGTACACTGTGAAACTGACACCTAGGGCTTCTCTCCCATAACACAGAGCTACGTGGTGAATAAGGAAAATGCACCATATGGGGATCACATAAACACTATGGACACCTTGAAAAAAAATTTTTATTCTTGTTTCGTACTTATTATAGTGTAAAAAACATTCTCTCCATGGCTTTATGAAAAAAAAAAGTTATTTTTACTTTTGCTTCTACCGCTTGTTATGTAGCTTTATTTTCGCTCTATAATAGAGATGGGTGAACCGGGTTCGGGTTCGAGTTCGAGTTGATCCGAACCCGACCTTTCGGTATTTGATTAGCTGGTGCTGCTGAACTTGGATAAAGCTCTAAGGTTGTCTGGAAAACATGGATACAGCCAATGACTATATCCATCATTTCCACATAGCCTTAGGGCTTTATCCAAATTCAGCAGCCACCACTAATCAAATGCCGAACGTTCGGGTTTGGATTGACTCGATCGATCACCTTGTATCTGCTCTCCTCTCTATACACAGTCTATATAATTCTCCCCTGCAAACCACCTTGTATCTGCTGTGCTCTCTATACAGTCTATATGATTCTTCCCTGCAGACCACCTTGTATCTGCTCTCCTCTCTATACAGTCTATATGATTCTCCCCTGCAGACCACCTTGTATCTGCTCTCCTCTGTATACAAGGTCTATATGATTCTTCCCTGCAGACCACCTTGTATCTGCTGTCCTCTCTATACACAGTTTATATGATTCTCCCCTGCAGACCACCTTGTATCTGCTCTCCTCTGTATACAAGGTCTATATGATTCATCCCTGCAGACCACATTGTATCTGCTCTCCTCTCTTTCCTTCCATGTATGTTTTCCACCATCTACTATGTGAGCTGGTGTGTAACCTCCTGCTGTTATCTCTAAGGCTACACTCAGTCAGTCAGTCAGCTAAACATCAGTCTCATTGCTCACCGCTGAGAGGAACTCGGCAGTGGGTGTCATGATGGGTAAATTTTAAAGGGGAATTCCAAGCAGGGTACTTTTTTAAATAAGGCCTGGGAGGTGGAAGACCCAGTCCGCCATCCAGTGGCAGAGGTGGGACACAGCTAAAGCTATGGATGGCTGAACAAGTCTGCCAGGTCACAGCTCAGCTCCCTTCTCACTGCCAGGAAGTCGCCAGGGAACGGAGTGACGGAATGCAGGCGTCAGTGCTGGAGCCGGGGAGGGGTAAGTGGATGTTTTTCTTTTCACCCACACCCTACTCGGCCATATTGAAAAAATAAGGGTCCTGCCGAGAGTTCTCCTTTAGGTTTTAGTTACGGTATAATAAAATAAACGGGGAAACTATCCTGGTCATGAACTGGTTAAAGTGGATTCAGCAACTAGACTGGTATCCGTCATCCCTGGAGGCTCCTTTACATTTTCCAAAAGTTATTGTTACATTTGTCTTCATGATGAGTAAAAAAAATCCCCCGCTGCTCGAACCCCCCCCCCCCCCCAAAAAAAAACCCTTCCAGAGTGAGAGGAGTATGTGAGCGTGTCTGTGCCTGCCGAGCGGATAAAACACGCCTCGTCTTGCCTAAGTGGTGATACAGAACACACATCGCTTAGCCGCTCATGTGCCGGAGAGAAAACCATTAGGTAACAATTTGGCAACATTTATTTGTACCGTACATTAAAGTGGTTGTTCACCAAAATGTTTTTTTTTTTCCAATCAACTGGTGCCAGAAATTTGTAATTTATGTTTGTTAAAAATCCTTCAAATCAACTGGTATCAGGAAGTTATACAGATTTGTAATTTATTTCTATTGAAAAGAAATCTCCTGCCTTCCAGTACTTGTCAGCTGCTGTATGTCCTGCAGGAAGTGGTGTATTCTTTCCAGTCTGACACAGTGCTCTCTGCTGCCACCTGTGTCCATGTCAGGAACTGTCCAGAGCAGCAGCATAATCCCAATAGAAAACCTCTCCTGCTCTGGACAGTTCCTGACATGGACAGAGGTGGCAGCAGAGAGCACTGTGTCAGACTGGAAAGAATACACCACTTCCTGCAGGACATACAGCAGCTGATAAGTACTGGAAGGCAGGAGATTTTTTTAATAGAATTAAATTACAAATTTGTATAACTTTCTGACACCAGTTGATTTGAAAGAAAAAAAAATGTGGGTATCAACAAACCCTTTAACTATGTGCATGTGACATGTATACATCATACATACGTTTACTCATATACACAGTGTGACACATATACAGTGGGGAAAATAAGTCTCTGGCCCGCTGCCGACCACCTACACAGAATGGAGAGGGGGTAATATATCTGGTCGGTAACGTCACCTGTGAGAGACAGAATCTACAGAACATTCCAGATAATCACATTGTAGGATTTATAGAGAATTATTCACCATTCACCGACCGACCAGCAGGAAGTCTGCCTCTCACAGAGCTGTCAGTGTCTCTATAAGAAGCTCCTCCCACTCTGCCCTCATTACCTGGATGGCCAAAACCAAAGAGCTGTGTAAGGAAACCAAGGACAGAACTGTAGACCTGCACAAGGCTGGGATGGGCTACAGGACAACAGACAAGAAGCTTGGTGAGAAGGAAATAACTGTTGGCGCAATTATTAGAAAATGGAACAACCACAAGATGACTGTCACTCTTCCTCCGTCTGGGGCTCCATGGAAGATCTTGGGGTATCATAGGGCAAGGATGATCGGCCCAGAACTACATGGGAGAACCTGGTCACTGACCTGAGGAGAACTGGGACCACAGTCTCATAGATTACTGTCAGTAACACACTGCACCGTCATGGATTATAATCCTGCAGGACACACAAGGTCCCCCTGCTCACACAAGCACATGGCCAGGCCCGTGGGACGTCACCAATCACCACCTGGATGATCCCGAGGAGACATGGGAGAAGGTCATGTGGGCAGATGAGACAACAAAATACAACTTTTTGGTATCAACTTTACTCACCACTGTGTTTGGAGGAAAAAGAAGGATGGGGGGGGGCATCATACTTTGGGGATAGGACAAAGGGAGGATGGATAGGGCCAGATACAACCTCCTTCCCTCAGTAAGAGCAGTGAAGATGGGTGGGTGGTGGTCGGCTCTTCCAGCTGACAATGACCCAAAACTTATATACATAATTGAAGTGGGCACAGCAGGACAGGGCTGCTCCAGCCAGCAGTCAGGTGGAGATGCTTCCCCAGCTCCTCTATGGCTGACGTCTGTAATCCTGCCTGCTAACTGCTGTGATCATCCCACTTGTAATGTTCACCTTCCACCAGCAGATGGCAGACATTACACAGAGGAGAGCTGTAAGGAAGGTGTGGGGAGCAGCGAGGACAGGAGGAAGTGATTGTACTGTTTGTATAACACGTCACAAATCCGTGATTAATCAGAACACTGTGAAAAATTAACATGTGACGTCAATGTGAACAGAGCCTAATAAGTTACTCAGAAAGGAGAACACTCAGGACCCGTCCTGTCCCGCATTACACAAACAATTCACTGATGGTAATGGACAACATGTAATTCTCACTGTCTCCTGTGATGGCGCTGCAGGTAAATTAAGCCCTTATTGGTAGGCATACATATAATTATAATTTGGGGTGAAGAGCCAAACCTCTTGAGGACTGTGCATCGGAAGTGTGTTACCGCTGATCCATCCTTGTTTTTATTTTTATATATGTGTATATATAGATAGACAGACAGACAGATAGATAGATAGACAGATAGATAGGAGATAGATAGGAGATAGATAGATAGATAGATAGATAGATAGGAGATAGATAGATAGATAGATAGATAGGAGATAGATAGATAGAAAGATAGGAGATAGATAGATAGATAGATAGATAGAAAGATAGGAGATAGATAGGTAGATAGATAGATAGGTAGATAGACAGATAGATAGATAGGAGATAGATAGACAGACAGACAGATAGATAGATAGATAGGAGATAGATAGATAGAAGATAGATAGATAGATAGATAGATAGATAGATAGATAGATAGATAGATAGGAGATAGATAGATAGGTAGATAGACAGATAGATAGATAGGAGATAGATAGACAGACAGACAGATAGATAGATAGATAGATAGATAGATAGGAGATAGATAGATAGATAGATAGGAGATAGATAATAGATAGATAATAGATAGATAGACAGACAGACAGATAGATGATAGATAGATAGATAGGAGATAGATGATAGATAGATAGATAGATAGATAGATAGATAGATAGATAGATAGATAGATAGGAGATAGATAGATAGGAGATAGATAGATAGGAGATAGATAGATAGATAGATAGATAGATAGATAGATAGATAGATAGATAGGAGATAGATAGATAGATAGATAGATAGATAGATAGATAGGAGATAGATAGATAGATAGATAGATAGATAGATAGATAGGAGATAGATAGATAGGAGATAGATAGATAGGAGATAGATAGATAGGAGATAGATAGATAGGAGATAGATAGATAGGAGATAGATAGATAGATAGATAGATAGATAGATAGGAGATAGATAGATAGATAGGAGATAGATAGATAGATAGATAGATAGATAGATAGGAGATAGATAGATAGATAGATAGATAGATAGGAGATAGATAGATAGGAGATAGATAGGAGATAGATAGATAGATAGATAGATAGATAGATAGATAGATAGATAGGAGATAGATAGATAGGAGATAGATAGATAGATAGATAGATAGATAGGAGATAGATAGATAGGAGATAGATAGATAGATAGATAGATAGATAGATAGATAGATAGATAGATAGATAGATAGATAGGAGATAGATAGATAGATAGAGCCACCCCTGTCCTCAGGATGTGTGTGGTATTAGAACTCAGCTGCAATCCCACACACAAAATGAAGACAAGAGGGGCGCTGCTTTAGGTAAAAAAAAAATAGTTATGTTCTTCTAATCCTGGAGATCTCCTTTAATGCTCGTCCAGGGGGGTTAAAGGTTGTTTAGGCGCCTAATGCCCGTCCAGGGGCCAAATCTTGGCTGAACGCCTTACAATACAGTTCATGGAGAGTTTTTTTCATAAGGCGATTTCTCGCCAAGAATTTTAGAACGCTGCCGAAACAGGATAACTTTACTGCCTGGCAATGACCCTGACAATTAGTCACGGATATCTCCGGGGCAGGAACAAAGACCAGAGATAACACAAAGTCACCAGTATGGAGGATGGGGAGGATATTACACACGGCCAGAATACAGCAATGCATCCTGGGAAGGGAGCACACATGGACGGACCAATCAGAGAGGAGATGAGACTTTACCGGCCCAGGAAGCGCTCATGGGGGAATGGATCACGGTTTGTGTATATGAAGAGATGTTTGACCTCTCATACATAGCATACATGTATGTGTGATCTGGGCTGGAGGGAGACTGCACAAACATCCGCTCACAAATCAGCAGAATGTTACAACTCTTGTATTTCATAAATCGGCTTAGGCCATGTTCACACGCAGTATTTTGCAACCAAAACCAGGAGTGGACAAAGTTATGTTCACGCAAAAAGTCTGTCACAAATGTACACACAGAAAGCTGCGTGAATACAATACTAAACTCCTCCCTATGAGTCTATACAATGAGCAGCCATAACAGTAAAACCAGCTGCCTAAGGGCCAATATTCTATATAAGTGAGCGCTGATCTGCTAGAAGTGCGCTCACTTACGCAACCTATTACGTGCAGAAAGGGCTTTGTGTGTGTATATATGTGTGTGTATATATATATATATATATATATATATATATACATATATATATTGTTAGCGATGTCCATGCAGCCCTTGCTCCATATAAAGATATAATAAAAACTAGAAAATAATAAGAGATAGAAAATAATGAAGCAATACTTTACATCTAAGCGCTGTCCAATTCAATCCAATCACAGCCAATCACAGCAGAGACGGCTTTAGTGTGGCTGTGGTGAGCCGGGAGAAGGTAGAAGGAAGCTGATGAGTCCTTTGTTGATCATTGTCTTTATTACACGGGGCGCTATCTGCCTGAATCAGCGTGATTGGGCAGGTAATTGCCCCGAGTAACAGGGTCCTCATAGTGTGTAGGACTGGACTCTAATATCTTGGCAGAGGAGTTAGCTGGGAGTCTGGGGGTGCCGTCTGCTGATCCTGCACTGGTTCGGGCTATGCTCAGTACACCCCCAAGTAATCCTGATTGGTGGAACGTGCGATTTTGCTGTTGTTATCCCAAGATTCCAACCTAACACCTATGCACAGTATCTGTAAAGGTTCACCCCCCACTGATGGCGGCTTTAAAGTTCCCTCATCCCACTGTGTGAGAGGACCGTGTGCACTTCTACTCTGACAGAAAGAACAGCACTTTTACAGTCCTATAGGGATGAGTGCAGACTACCGCTCCATCCACACGCAGAGACACCAAGACACTCACCATCTGTGCTACAGATAGGTGATCCCTAGAGATGAGTGCAGACTACCGCTCCATTCACACAGAGAGACACTAACAGACACTCACCATCTATGCTACAGATAGGTGATCGGTAGAGATGAGTGCAGACTACCGCTCCATCCACACACAGAGATACCAACAGACACTCACCATCTATGCTACAGATAGCTGATCCCTAGAGATGAGTGCACACGACCGCTCCATCCACACACAGAGATACCAACAGACACTCACCATCTATGCTACAGATAGGTGATCCCTAGAGATGAGTGCAGACTACCGCTCCATCCACACACAGAGATACCAACAGACACTCACCATCTATGCTACAGATAGGTGATCGGTAGAGATGAGCGTACCTCGAGCATACTTGGGTCCATCCAAACCAAAACATGCAGCGTTTGGTTAGCAGTGGCTGCAGAAGTTGGATGTAGCCCTAGGGAGCTCTGCTGGATACAGTCTATGGCCCATGACTGTCTCCATGTTTTCCAGGAAGCCATAAGGCAGCATTCAACTTCTTTAGCTTCAGACAGACCCAGGCATGCCGAGGATTAGCTCCCCTCTAGTGATCAGCCCTGATACATGTAACCATGCAATGTAATCCCCCTTACCAGTCACAGTGATGGCAGCGGGGGACGCAGCATCCAGGTGTTCAGGCTCCGCGCTCCACACAAGCCCTTTGGACGTAGACTGACGTCTTCCGGATTTGTCCAGCAGGCTGACCACGTGCCGCCCTATAGTCTCCTCTACCGCGCCCGTCGTCTTCACAACCTCATGCAGAATCCTCAGAAGGTGCTTATTGGTTCTCTTCAGGGTTTTCCTAGAAAGATACCAAATAGATAAGTAGCTGTGATGTCATACTGTGCCTCCAGGGTCCAGGCTTCCTCTATCTGAAAACTACATCACGCTCTGACTGCTAAAAGCTTTGGCTGTTCAACCATGATGGGAGCTGGAGGGCCACAGGTTCCCCATCCTGGCCCTAGAGAAGGGATCATATATGCCTCATAGCAATCAATAGGGATTAGTGAGGTCCCTGTTCTCCACCATACACCTGTGTGTATATGGGCAGATATAACGTCTAAGGGTGGTATTACACGAAGCGATTATCGTTCGAATAATCGTTCAATCGGTCGTATTTGAACAATTATCTTTAAGTGTAATAGTAGACAACGATTAAACGACGAACGATTGGTCGTTGGTCGTTTAATAGGTTTTGAATCTATTTTTATCGTTTGGCTTTTACACATCGTTCGCACATCGTTCGTTTGAATAAGATGTCGTTAGCCGTTCCCTGTTCATTCGCAAATTGAAAGGGGAGTGTTCTTGAATTTTGTTGCTCCAATATAACCGATAATCTTTCCGTGTAGTAAAACGAACGATTATTAGGCAACCGCTATTGCGATCGTTGGAGATCGTTTATCGTTAATCGTTAATTGAAAAAAATCGCTTCGTGTAATACCACCCTAAGGCACTGCGGATACTAAGGACCAGGTCCACCATGCAGGTCTAGGACAGAAAATCTCCTGTTTTGGGTCTACATGGTCTATGAAGACTTCTGTATCTGTGAGTACTCTGATCCCACAGTCATACTCCCTTCATCAGCCATCTACAGTACTCATGTACATATATATATATACATATACACACATACACACATTATTATAGATATACAGAACACAGCGGTATAGTGTGAACTGTGCAATAGACCAGTTGGATATAATGGAAAATGCAGCCATCACCGATAGAGGAAAGGGTTCTCTAGAGTAACAGTAGTCACAGGGTGGAATGTTCTGTCATTGCAAAAGAGAGTTTCTAAAGTGTCTTAGTATCTCCGTGACGGTCCAGTACGAGGCCTCAATATTTCTTCAGGAACTCTTGTAGGGTATGTTAAATTGTTATTGTCATATCAAGTTTAAGGGGTACTACGGCAGGGAAAATAATTCCAAATCAACTGGTGTCAGAAAATTCTAAAAATTTGTTGATTACTTCGATATCAAAATCTCCAGTCTTCCAGTACTTATCAACTGCTGTATGTCCTGCAGGAAGTGGTGTATTCTCTCCAGTCTGACACAGTCTGTCCATGTCAGGAACTGTCCAGAGCAGAATAGGTTTCTATGGGGATTTGCTGCTGCTCTGGACAGTTCCTGAAATGGACAGAGGTGGCAGCAGAGAGCACTGTGTCAGACTGGAGAGAATACACCACTTCCTGCAGGACATACAGTTGACTTGACATTTTTTTTTCTACCAGAGTACCTCCTATATTTCCACACATTCTAAAACATGTCAAAGGTTGCTGATTGCACTGGGTCCCATCACTATATATATATACACCCATCACTGTGCTCTATATACACCTGTATACTTAGGTGCCTGTATCCAGTAAACTCTAAACCTCCATCTTTACTTCCATATAGATGCAAGGAGGTCGGGGAGGGTTGACGTCTGACAGAAGTCGTCCGCTCACATATTTGCATGTGTCAGGAAGACAGATCGTCATCGGGAAAGGTGCACGTGAAGGTAATAGTGAATAGTGGTGGCCTGGCGCCTGTGTATATGGACTTTGATATATTATATGAGGGATGGGAAAACCTTTCTGCCTCCAGCTGTTGCAAAACTACAATTCCCATCATGCCTGGACAGCCGAAGGCTGATGGTGGGAGTTGTAGTTTTGCAATAGCTGTAGGGCTGTAGGGCAACCTCTGACCTGATCTGATGTCATGGGGGCCGCGGCTCACAGAGCATTACCTGTCACTGCCAGCATCGCTCGCAGGGCTCTCCTCCTCTTCCTCCTCCTCCTTCCTCTCTCCATCTCCTTGTCCGTACTCCCAGCCTGGCTCTTGGCTCTCAGGTTGCAGCAGCGGACGTTCATCCTGGGATAATTTTTGCAGAGGTAAATAGGAGAAGAGAGACAAGAATCCTGTCATTCTGGAGTCGCCATCTACAGCCGCTCAGATCGACAAGTCATAAAAACTTTCACAAAAAAAAAAAAAAAGTCTTAAAGGAGCCGTCAGTCATGTAGAGAGAAGACAATGTGCGGTCAGCATGCTGTGGTGACAACGCTCCGGTAACCATAGACCAAGCAGTCTCCACCCCCGCTGCTATCTGAATGCTACAAGTATAACCTGATACTCAGAGGAAAAATACACATGGAGGGAGTCCAGGAGCCGGGGATGCGGACATGACCGTACCTGCGGCGTCTGGGAGCTGTTATCCTGCATGGGACAAGCACGGGCTGTCGCTTCAGCACACGTCCGCCGCATGGTCTCCAGCTGCTCCAGCAGCATCTTCTCTCGGTCCGTGGCCTGGATTTCACTCATCTGAACAGATTAAACTCATTTCACTTACGTGATAAATTTTTTATGTTTCCTAATCTAAAAATATCCCCTCCTCTCCCAAGACTTATCCCAAATCTATGGATATTAAAGGGGCACTCCGGTGATTTTTATTTTTGTTCCAAATCAGCTGGTGTCAGAAAGTTAAAGAGATATGTAATTTACTTCTATTTAAAAATCTTTAGTCTTCCAGTACTTATCAGCTGCTGCATGTCCTGCAGGAAGTTGTGTTTTCTCTCCAGTCTGACACAGTGCTCTCTGCTGCCACCTCTGTCCATGTCAGAACTGTCCAGAGCAGCAGCAAATCCCCATAGAAAACCTCCCCTGCTCTGGACAGTTTCTGACATGGACAGAGGTGGCAGCAGAGAGCACTGTGTCAGACTGGAGAGAATACACTTCTTCCTGCTGAAGTGCCCTTTAAGTAAAACAAAAACAAAACAAAAAAAAAAAACAGCACTACGCCTGTCCTCAGGTAGTGTGTGGTACTGCAGCATGACTTCATTGACTGCAGAAGAGTTGAAAATGCAACATATAACTGACAGGTGCAGCATTGGTTATGGAAGAAAGGGAGCAGGTTTTTTAATCTAGAACAAGTTTTCAGTTAAAGTGGTGATTAAAACGACTACTTTCCTGTAAACACAGCGCCACCTCTGTGCTCAGGTTGTGTGTGGTATTGCAGCTCAGCTGCATTCAATGTAAGAAAGTCGCAAAAACAACAAATCTGTAGAAAGAGGCTTGTCTAATCCAGAGGATCTAAATTTGTGAAGGTGCTATAATCCAGAATTAGGCAAAACACAGCTGCTTTCCTGAAATGACAGCGCCACCGCTGTCCTCAGGTGGTGTGTGGTATTACAATTCAGCTTTATTCACTTCAACGGAAATAAGTGGCAATACCGCACCCAAACTGAGGACAAGAGGGACGCTGTTTCCGGAAGAAGCAGTCATGTTTTTCTAAATCTGAATGACCCTTTTAAGTCTGGAGGCAGAAAAGGGATGAAAGACTATTGGATTTACCCTGTTGAACTTGTAGCACAAAATTCTTTGCAGGGTCCCCCCCCCCCATACACACACACACACACACACACACACACACGCACGGCAATGAGTGGAATTACCTGGAGGGAAGGGCAGTCCACAGGTTGTTAGGTTGAATCATAAGAAAAGGCACATTATGCATTGACAACTGGACACAAGCAGGACGGGACTTGTACACATCAGACTTAGATGTTGAGATGATCAGTTTCCAGCACTGGTCTTGGGGTCCAGCAGGCTGTGTATGGTGGGGCGGAGGTGTAAAGCCAAGTCAAGAGGGTACTCCCATTCTGACCGGTTACGGACTATCGTACCCACAGCATAGGGCATAACTAAGAGATTGCAGGGGTTCTGACCAATGGGACCCCCGGCTGTCTTGGATGGAACCTCAGACTGCACACGTGCCCCGGCACCACTCATTGTTTATGGAGCTGCCAGACACATGCAGCTTTTGGCTATGTATGGTGGCTCCGTAGTGATTGGAGCCGCAATGATTTCAGGGTCCCTGTTCTCTAAATCATGGGGGGGCCCAGTGGTCGGAACCCCAACAATATCTTATTTATGCCCTATCCTATGAATACTGTGGAGAGGGCATGGTATATCCCCCAGGATATAGGATTGGTGGTGGTCCGATCGGTGGAGCCTCCAATCCTAAGAATAAGAGGGTGCAGCACTGATTATGTTATTGTCTATGTTCTCCCTTACTTACAGAACAGAGCTGTGCTGCGGATCTCTGTGCTGCTGTGGAGGGGACATAGTGTCAGAATCAGAGGGGGTCTCAGAGGTGACAGTATATCCTAACAATACAGCACATGTATACCCCATATCCACTGACCTCCAGCAGCTGTGCCTGCAGCCTGTGCACCTCCAGCAGGAGCTGCTCCTGGTCGTACATCTGCCTCTCCAGCTGCCCGGTGTGTGCCAGCCTCAAGGCCTCTGCCGCCTGCTGGTACTCCTGCTCCTGCCGCACCAGCTCCTGCCGCATGTCCTCCACCTTCTCCTCATACATCTGCTTGTACTTGGCGCTCTCGGCTCCCATGGCCACCATCTGGTTATAGTCCTGAAATAGAGAAAATTATAAGATAAACCATCGTTCCCAGGTAATGCGGCTCATGCAGAGTGTCCTGCTGTTCTATGTCTGGCCGTGTGTTACACGGCTGTCCATGCACCACGCAGATATAGATAGATACACACGATTGCTAAAACATGGTTATTGCAATGGTCTATTTAATTATCTATTCAGTGTATACAGTATATACTCCCTGAGTATATACTGTATACACTATGCTGAGAGTCCTGTGACCACTAACCCTGTATGCACTGCAGCCTGTATATATACTGTCACTATACCTGTATATATACTGTCACAGGCCAGTATACACTGCAGCCTGTGTATATACTGTCACTAGACCTGTATACACTGCAGCCTGAATATATACTGTCACTAGACCTGTATACACTGCAGCCTGTATATATACTGTCAGTAACCCTGTATACACTGCAGTCTGTATATATACTGTCACTAACCCTGTATACAGTACAGACTGTAAATATAGTGCCACGCTGTTCGTGGAATACATTTACATGTTAACTTTGCACATATCTTGGAGCGCAGCAGTCGTTTGTATTGTTTAGCTATCCACACCGGAGGATCCAGGTAAGACAGGCGGCACCTGTTTTTCATTTTTTTTTTTAGATAGATAGATAGATAGATAAATAAATAGGAGATAGATAGATAGATAGATAGATAGATAGATAGATAGATAGATAGATAGATAGATAGATAGGAGATAGATAGGAGATAGATAGATAGATAGATAGATAGATAGATAGATAGATAGGAGATAGATAGATAGATAGATAGATAGATAGATAGATAGATAGATAGATAGATACTTAGAAAGACAAATAGGAGATAGATAAATAAATAAATAGATAGATAGATAGATAGATAGATAGATAGATAAATAGATAGATAACATATATCGCTATGTAATCGGCCATGTGTTACTTACAGCCCCTCAGTATATGGATCTCTTTCTCCTCTCTCTGCTTCTCACTTTGCAGCACAAATATTTGACTTTCTTCAGTCATCAGGACAATTTCGTACACAATTCTGACCATTTTTTCCCAGCGTCATGTGACTTATGCTGGTCATGGACCAGTTAGTGTAGCAGGGAACACCCAGTGCTGCCGCCATTGCACTGCCCCGCCGCCATCTCACTGCCCCGCCGATCCCCCACCCCTTTCCTCACCTCTTCTTTGAGGACTACCATCTTCTCTACCGGTTGGCGTCCACCTTGCTGTTCCGCAGTGGGATCATTCGGGTGTTGACCTGTGTCTGCTGACACCCCGTCCGCTGTGACAGCCGCTCCCTCCGGTGACATCACACCTTGAAGCTTCTGTCCATCCAGGTCTGTCTCCTCCGCAGGCATCTCCCCCTTTTCTCCTGGAGACTCCTCTGACTCTGCTAGTTCTCCATCCTTCAATACAGCAAGTCGTGCGAGCTCCGACTGCTGGGCAAATGCAATGGACATCTCCACAATAACCTAATGGGGAGAATGAGGCAACTATGTCAGCCTAGTGTGTATATATGTGTGTATACAATCACATCTACAGCATCAGTATAACATACAGCATCAGTGTGTGTGTGTATATATATTTATTTATACACATAAATATATACACGGACATACATATATATCTATATCCTAACACTAGCACCCCTATACCTCCTCACTGGAAACAAGGTGATGTATACAAGGGCCAGCTCACATCCGCATCTGCTGGAACACCGACATCCCCCTTCCCTGATTACTATGGGGTCCCTCTGGTTGTGCCCAGGTGTCACTCCTTTTCACAAAAAAAAAATAGCTCCTTATGCAGCAAAGTTATAGGATGGGATTGTGAAA